>BLKR01003150.1:0-158735 GCA_011170035.1 Teleogryllus occipitalis
ACAGACAGACAGACAGAGACAGACAGACAGAGACAGACAGACAGAGACAGACAGACAGAGACAGATAGACAGAGACAGATAGACAGAGACAGGCAGACAGAGACAGACAGACAGAGACAGACAGAGACAGACAGACAGAGACAGACAGAGACAGACAGAGACAGACAGAGACAGACAAACAAAGACAGACAGACAGAGGCAGACTCAGATATAGAGACTCATAGACACAGATAGAGACACAGACGCAGTTGCCTTCACAGACACAGATGCAGATAGAGACAGACACAGAGTGAACCTGACTCAGAGGCAGAGAGACTCAGACACATAGACAGACATACGATTTGCCGTCAATGAGTTTTTCGGTATGAAGAACCCACAAAACATGAACATGTGTTAGAGAATAACAACATATGTTAGAGAATTTTTTTCTAAATGTAGCAACTGGATTTATCCACTATTTCGTTACCAGATCCCGGCAATAAGTGTTATTTTGCCGAAAATTTTCCTTTTTCTCTCGCTGCATTACATGTTTTTTCTTTACTGGGTAAGTGGTAGAGAGAAAGTAAAAACAATATGAATGAGAAAGAGTGAAAGAATGTAAGATTTCAAGAATATTCGTATCTCACATGTACACTCTTCCCCCAGAAGGGATGGGTGACAGCGAAACCTACTACTGCTTTTCGTCGTTTCAGTGAAACGAAATTTACTGCCGGGTTCCTTTACGTAATGCTGATTGGTCTATTTCTGACCTTGCTCGTAAAATACAACAGACGTCTTGTCAAGAGACAGGATTAATTGTTTTTTTAACTTCCGTGACAATACGCGTCCTGTAAATTGAGGAGTGCGGAAATTTGAGTGGCGGTCACCGTGTAAAATGTATGTTTCAATCCATTTAATCTTTCTGATCACGATTTTAAGAAGAGAAATTGTTAAGACGCGTAACCTACGATTGACTAGCGCAACCCACTTTAGAAAAGTAATTCGATTTGCGAATTTGTAGTTCACATCGAAACTTATTTATTTCTCCCATGGTCCACTGCAGAATAGAAAAATTTAAAAATATCTGCCGCGGTGAAGAAGATTTGGGAATCTGTGTAGATTGTAATTTTTGTGACGTCACATAGTAAAAGGCCATACGAAGGCATTGGGAGAACTGGTGAGAGATTTGCCACTCTAGCCAGTCTATTCGAAGCAGGTCAAGATATAATTACATCGCTGAAGAAATTAATTGATTGGACCGAAAGAAGTATTTCTAATATTTTATTTTTCTTTAGATACACTCAGTCATCACAGTGTATATTTCATGTCTATGTATCAAAATTTAAAACCAATAAGTGGAACTTTAAAAATACGTGTAAATTCTTTCACTCCTTTGTCACTAACTGAACTTACAGTGCAAACTAATTTCTTTTGCCGCAGACGGTAAGTGGGTATATTTGATGCGAGTTGTAAGGGACAAGAAAATTTCAAACTGTAAGTCAAAACGCGAGTCAAATATCTGCCACTGAATAACCAAATATAATCGTGAAGTTGCACCATCTCAAGAAGTACTTAAATTCCTCCATCATCCAAAGAAACCACTTGCCAGAAAATCAAAAAATGCCTCATTGGTTCTTAAAAAATAAATATTTAGAAACTGATTGAGATACCGCTTTGATTTTTCGCGAAGCTGTCAATTAGTCTGTAATGCGTTTATAATTTTTTAGTTCATCGAGTTTACAAAAATATTCAGTTTTTAAAATTTAATTTAAAAAATAAAAATGCAGATAAAGAAATATTTTGAAAAATATAAGAAAATAGACAGGTTTTTAAGTTTCGAATGGAATTTGAACGGAGTTTCTATAATTAGTGTATTAGAGTTTGTGATACTTCGAAAATAGTGATGGGCGTCATTTTTCGCAAATTCCAAATGTAATTCCATTTCCAAGTGCAAGTGTGTTTCCAAAAATAATAAAGTTTTAAAAAGTAAAAATATGATAAAAATAAAACCAATATTGCAAATGTCCATATATTTGATTCTTATAATAAATAAAAAATACTTAAAAATATGAAGGATATTATGCGATTTGATGTGGATCGGCTCATTATACACAAGTCAGCAAATCCAGCACGGACAACCTTCTACAATTGGACGCGAACGAAGAAAGGCGAAATCCATCGTTTGTTTTGTTTTTGTAATGCTTACGTACTATTGCGTGCGTTGCGTGCATCCTCGCCGAGGCAGGGAGCCTGGGGCTTCGTTGCCGCCGATGCCCAGCCGGCGCGGCGCGGTGCGGCGCGGCGTGACCCGCCGTGTGGGGCGCCGTCTGCAGCGAGAGATCGCGGAAAGGCGCGGAAGGTGGAACGGAGCGAAGCGGAGGGGACGCAAACCACTCTCAAGCACTGTACGAGGAGAATCAGTAAGCTGCGGCAAAACTATTATATAACAATTCACGTCACATTGTCCACGGTGAATACAGAGACGATTTAAAATGTTTCAGCGCCTGCATTTACTCTTAATACTCGCTGTTCATTACACAAATCTCATTTTATTCAGTCCTTTCTTCTCCAAGATATTCTCGACTGCCTTAATCGCACACAATATTTTATGTTTCTAAAAATATTATGCATGATACATCATGAGGGATATTTAATTTAGGCAGCTAGTCGAAATACTGTTCTCGGACATTATAAAGTAGCCTCTTATCTGGGAAAAGATACGAAAGCAGAAGACTGAAACTACACGCGGCTGAGCCCACTACGAAGCGCCCGTGCGTCGTTCAATCGATATGGAAATTCTCTACGTTCTCTTCCCACCCTCCTCCTATCCCTCCTCCCCTCCACTCTGCCCCCTCCCTTCCGACCACTTGAATACTAGCTGCCTTCCCATCGTTCCCTTTTACACACCCTTTCGCCTCGTGCGCCGTCGCCGTAGCCTTCATCCACGACAAATGCTTCTAATTTGCGTCTCTGGTCAGATTTCTCAGGGCTCTGAGCTTTCCCAGATGTCTTTATGTCTTTCATGAACGGCGCGGTATATTATTTTTTAACCTGCCTTGTGTCCTTTTCTAATCGAAGCCAAACCCCTAACAACCAAGCTGCCGACTATATTTTTACTTTCTCGCTACGAAGCAGAGAGGAAGTTATGTAATGCTGAGCAAAAAAGCGTCGAATTTTCGGCGAAAAAACTCTGCTCCCTGGTATAAAAAAAGTGGATAAATGCAGTTGCTATTTCAGAAAAAAATCCTCTATCAGGTGGTGTATCCACAATCTGTTTTGTGGGTCCTTGGTACCGAAAAATAGAATGACGGCAAAATGTCCGTTCGTCCGATTGTCCGTCTGTCCGTCAGCCTGTCCGTCCGTTCGTCCTTCCGCCTGAGTACAAGGCTAGCGGCTAAACCGTTCAGCCGATTTTCTCTAAAATTGATATTCCGCAATCGATCTGGCTGATGTCGCGGTCCCTTGAATTTCTGATCAACCTAAATTATAATTTCGGTGGTACTTTACATGAAACTCCTGGAACGTTTTCAAAATTTTCAAAAAAATAACTTCATCGATTTTTATTAAATTGTGTTATTTTATTTTTATTTCTTTGCAATACCATTTTCTTTCATTACAGTCTGTGTGCACCTTCAGCGTTTTAAGTGCTGCAACCTCATCCAGGGCTTTTACGACGGCTTTTACAAATTCTTCGCTTAACATTCATCATTCAACATTTTCAGGTTTTAATTGTCTAAGATTAAATCCTAATATTTCTCTAAACTGATTTTTAAAATTTCTATAGTCCCTATTTTAATCCTTTCTCTTCGATTTGTCCCTTTTTCTTTTAAATCTGACTTCACCACTACCCAGGCATGATCGGTTACTTTTGGTGTGTCTTGTACTCCTACATTCTTCTTAGCGATCTCGGCCACCGAACCAACCATTTGTTTTCAGGTTATAGGTAAATTGGCAGCTCTGTAGTCGCTATGTTTTGGTATCATTTGGTCGGTTTTGTGAATTCGAGTGCTGTTAGCCGTGTAGTGGATGTTAGTTATTCAAGTTGATAATGAGGTGTCAATGTTTACATGGTAAAACTCAAAACCCAAACGAGAGTTTCAATAATGTTGTTTGGAATAAAAACTGTATTTTTTGGGCTTGATACATAGTTCTTGGGTGGGTATATGATGCAGTTTTAACTTTCATTGAGGTAAATATTGCCAGAGTTAATGTTGTGAAAAATTTGAGAATAGTACAAGAAAAGAATATCTCACAACTGGTACAGGAAATTGACAATCTGCGTGGAAAAAAACTGGTATGGAAATTTTATATTTTTTGTGGAAAAGTACATTTTTCTCAAAACTGTGAACAGGATATATCTGAAATTTTTACATTTGAAGCTTTTAATAACCTATTTACTGAGTTATTTTAAACTATGTAAGTTTAAAGACATTAGTTTAATATCGTACAAAACGTAGAAATATGTTATTTTTTTTAATCTACATAAAGTGTTTTTGAAATATCAACTTAAAAATATCTCAGTAAATGTAAAATACTTCTGAATATATGTATAAAAAATTTGGTTGCTGAAATTTATGAAAAGCAATTACTTAGTTGTTGAATTGTAAGGACAGGGCTTCACCTCCTCTGAATTGCATAAATTTCAAGCACAAATTACGCAAAAACTACACGTTTATTCAAAAAAATGTACACAACCGTTGCTTAGAAGAGATTTTTTCCGGCAAAAATCTGTTTTCAATTCTGTAATTTTTCAATGTTAAAAGTTTGCAATTTTGGAAAATACAGTGTGTTCGTCGGAAATGTGACTAGCACCAAACTTTTACCGTCCTGTGTAAAAATGCATGTACAGAATAGCAAGTTTTGAAGTAAACTTTTGAGTACCAAAACTAACAGTTGATTATATTGACAGATAATATTGATTCTACCATCTTGTCAGAATTCAATTTATACGCAGTTGAAAAAGTTTTTGAAATAACAGTTGTACATCTTACTACGCTCAAAATTATTTTACTTTGCATCTACAGACCTCCAACAAAGCAAGCTTTAGATTATTTCAATTTCGTAGAAAATCTAGAGATAACTCTGAACAAAATTAGTAATCTCACTTTTAAATCCATTGTTGTATGTGGAGATTTCAATATTGATTTTCTGAGCGAATCCCACGAAAAAGAGCAGTTTCTCAATTTAATTCATTCTTTTAATTTAGATATTACAGTGAACGTACCTACACGGAATACTCTTAAATCACAAACAGCAATAGATCAAATTATAATTAACAAAACCACAACTAGATATGAAATAATAACGAATAATCTAGGTTACAGTGACCACGATGCACAAATTCTTACAATTACTAATAACATGAATACTGACACAATAAATAAAACACGCATGTGCAGAGCATTTACTACAGTTAACATAAAGTTATTTACGGACTACTTGCTGAAAGAATCATGGGAGGCAGTTTATAACGCTATTGACACAAATGAAAAATATAATTTATTTTTCTCAAAGCTTTCATTTCTCTTTAACGCATGCTTTCCTATTAAAAAGAGAAAATTAAACATTTCACGAAAAAGTAATACTTGGATCACAAAAGGAATTAGAACATCGTGTAAAAATAAACGTACTCTCTACTTTATTTCTAAACGTCATGACGTATCTCAAGATTTCCTTATCTACTTTAAAAAATACAAAACATTGTTACGAAAAGTCATAAGGCAGGCTAAAATCATGAAAAACGATCAGGATATTTTGAACTCAAATAATAAAACAAAAGCAATGTGGAATATAATAAAAAATACTACCAAATCAACTAGAAAACCCGTAGAGAATGTTGTTTTAAAATATAACGATATAAATGTGAACGATCCGGCAACAGTGGCTAATCTCTTTAACCAATACTTTTCGAGAATTGTTGCCGATCTCACTAAGGGTTTTCAGCCACAAAATTCAAAACCAGACAGTTCACCCAAAATTTTAGACACAATGTTCGTTTCCGAAACTTCTTCCTATGAAATTCTCAAAATAATCGGTAAACTAAAAAATAAATATTCGTCCGGTTTAGATGAATTCCCAGATTCTTTGTTAAAGACTTGTGCGTATGCCATTATACACCCGTTAACTCACATATTTAATGCATCTTTATGCACTGGAACGTTTCCAGATATTTTCAAAACAGCTAAAATTAAGCCGCTTTTCAAAAAAGGCAACAAAAATGAAATTCAAAATTATCGGCCCATTTCTCTTCTATCAGTTTTTTCAAAAATATTAGAGAGACTTTTTTACGTACGAATGGAAACCTTTCTCACTAAACACGACGCGCTTTCAGATTGCCAACATGGATTTAGAAAATCAAAATCAACGGAAACAGCTATATTTTCTTTTCTTAAAGATGTCGCCTCATCATTGGATCAAAACGAGGCACCTATTGGATTATTTTTAGATCTCTCAAAAGCTTTTGACGTCATTGATCATGACATTTTACTTTCCAAATTACCTTCATATGGAATTCGTGGTATTGCTCTAGATTGGTTATGTTCGTACCTTAAACAACGATCTCAGAGAGTTGAAATACCTTACTGGAATGATGGAACATTACGTACGCACCTTTCCGACTCTTTGCCCATTGCATGTGGAGTTCCTCAAGGATCGATTTTAGGCCCTATTCTGTTCCTACTTTACGTAAACGATATGCCCTCGACGATTCGAAACGGAAGAACGGTTCTCTTTGCGGATGATACGAACATCCTTTGCAATAAAGAAACCGTAAATAGTACAATATCAGATGTTTCAAATTGGTTCCGAAATAACAAATTAATAGTAAACGAAAAGAAAACGGTTTTAATGCAGTTTTCCATATCAAATAAACAATTCTGTGCTCCATTGAAAATGAACAGTGTACCATTGACTGATGTTAAGCAACAAAATTTTTAGGTCTCTCAATTCAGTCAAACCTTAAATGGAACGTCCATTTAAATGAATTGAACACAAAATTAAGTTCATTATGCTACGCGTTCAGAATTCTTGCAAATTCAGTCAGCCTTCATACTGCTCGTTGTGTATACTTCGCGAATGTTCATTCCCGCCTGAGATATGGCATAATATTCTGGGGAAATACATCTTATAGCTCCCAGACTTTTAGATTACAAAAACGAATTGTACGAATAATAACCAAATCCCACCCACGTGATTCATGTAAGCCTCTCTTCATTAATCTAGGAATTCTACCATTACCGTGTCTTTTTATTTACGAATCAGTGGTTTTTGTAAAAAAATGACTTGCTTAAGGGCGGGAATATATTTTCAGAAAATGCCGAAGTCTATTACTATAACACTCGACGTAGAAATCATATTCATCAGGTGACAGTATCAACAGCTCATTACAAAAAATTCACATACAATACATGTACATTATTTTACAACACTTTGCCAGACGACATTAAACGATTAAATTCAGTAGAAAAGTTTAAATCCCAAGTGAAATCGTTTCTGCTGTATAACTGTTTCTATACAATTAGAGACTATACTGAGCATCACAAGAAAAGTGACATTATTTTTAACAATGAGACATAATGCATTATTTACCATTTGGATTGTATAAATGAGTATAAACAACCTGTAACAACTATTGTACTACAGCTTCCGGGTCAATGACCCCCATCTCGATCAGGTTTTTCGTCCAGTTTCCCTGATCCATTGAGCAAATGCTGAGATCGCCCCTTGTTTTGCTTCTGGACATAAATGTAACTTCATTTTCTGTGCACGTCTTCTAGAATTCAGTGGGAAATACAATTATTCAAATTATCGTTTCCATGTTGTCGCGGCAGGAAGTAATAAGAGCCAAAATTTATTGCTTATTTATCTTTGAAAATAGATTTTATTACATGGGAGTTTTTTTTCTCCCTTTCAAAATTCAAAATTTATTGCTTATTTACCCTTCAAAATAGATTTTTTTACATGGGAGTTTTTTTGTTTTTTTTCTCCCTTTCAAAATTCAAAATTTATTGCTTGTTTATCCTTGAAAATAGATTGTATTACATGGGAGTTTTTTTCTTTCTTTTTTTCTCCCTTTCAAAAATTAAAAATTTAAGTAGTATATGACTTAGTGTAGGGATCACAGAATTTTGAAAATGTGCACACAATTCACTTTTCCCCATAGCACGTCATACGCAGATTTTAACTGTTTTTTTGACGTAAAATAAATAAATAAAAAAAACTGTTTAGAAAATTGAAAAATTGAAAAATATAACAATTTAATAGCACACCTTACTCTTTGTAGAAAATGTTATTTGCAGTATTGCATTAGTTGTCATCATATTGGTGGAATAAATTTTTCCTGATCATTTGTTTATATTATATTTTCTTATTAGTTAGTAAAGACATAGTCGTGCAATTTATTTGACTGAACAGAAAATAAAAAAAATCTTAAGAAAGGCTAGGAGCGTATTCACCGTGCACCATGTCAAAACCGTGCTGGTTTCGACGTTATTGTATTTACATGATAAATGTTTCCGAAGTTAATACACGTAACACGTACACGAATTCAAATATCGGAAAGGATGTTTTGACTTCTGTCCTGAGAACAAAACGTTAAGTTTGAAGAACGTGAAGTTTTGCTACAAATAGGGATAGCTAATCAGCAACAATTTTCACCAATTTGCCGAAGTCGAAAATCTTAAATTCGATATAATCGACGACAGTGCCGTTAACTCAGCGTCCTGTTTCCTCGGAAAAAGGTATTGACAACAGTAACCTTCGTGACAACGTTTGGTTCTTATATGAAAATACCGATGCATCCGAACCCGCTTTCAAAATCTTTGTAACGGACAAATTAAGCGAGACGTCGGAATACGATCTAAACAATACACTAGTGGGCAAAATACAATGTTTTGACTGAAAAGAAATAGCGATTTGTCATGAGACGCAAATTCATATCTTGATATCGCAAACCGATAGCACAAATTGCATCGCAAAATTTTGCATCTTGTTAAAGGAACATTTAAATGAGAGAATGAAGATATCCCATTTCTAAACAATTTCTAATTTTGGCAAATCAATAGCACGGAAGATCCTCCTGTATTTGAGAACCGAAAATCACGAATTAACAATTTTCCAAGAATTTTATTCTATACAGAATTTCGAAATATGCGCTAATATTGCAGTAGTTTCTCCGAATTGTTCCTGAGATTTGTTATTGATTGCCAAACACTTAGTTTATTTGTTGATTAAATGTTGAATATTCACTAGTCTATTGATACCAATACCTGAATGAAAAGGCCCGCTCAGAAATATTATTCCATCATTCCGACATGAGCAGGCATAATCTATCCGTCGACAGCGAGGCTTGATAAAAGTTTTGCCTCTTGCGTGAACAAAAAGGCCCCACTCCACGGGATCTTTCCCGCTTCTTTCCCATCCCTTGAGATTACGCGCCAATTAAATCGACATTAAGATTCCAAGTACATTTTTTTATATTTTCTCTACTTTTTGCTTTCCTAATAGTACAACCGAAATATTACTTCAAGAATATTAAAGAAGAATAAAATCAATTGAAATTTCTATTGAAAATGTTGAAGCCGTTTGAAAAAAAAAGGGGATTAAACATTACAGTAAATGCAAAATTTGAAGCTTTTTCACAACAATCTTTTGTGTTTTCGAAAAACTTCATATGAAGTCATTTGAAGCACGTTCACTCACAAATGCAATAATGTATACTGTCGCGGGAAATGAGCCTATTAACGGCGTGATACATATTTTTAAAAAAATTACATTTATGTAATTTTTGAGAAAAAAACAAAAGAATACACCAAAATGAACTTTACATCACACTAAACTTATAATTATTAATAGTGCACTTAGCACTATACATTAAAAACGTTTGAGAAAAAAATAGGCCATATTTAAGAAAATGGCGTCTGAGCGTTTCTGAAAATATGGAAATTAGAGCACATTTTCACAGAAAACTGTTCAGATTGAAAAATTTTATATGACATTATTTAAAGCACATCTACTCATAAATACAATAACGTGAAGAAATGGCCTTGAATGTAAATATTACAGTCGTAGGAGACAAGTCAAAAAATTTACATGTTGTAATTTTTTAAAAAACAAAAGAATAGTGCTATATGGCGTTTATGTAATCGTACAGAGTTCGTTTGGCACTACCTCTAACAAACATTTAAAGAAAAAATTTGGAGCTGTTTTTGAGAAAATCTTGTTTTTGTATTTTTTTTAAATTGAAAGTATTACATGCACTGTTGCATGAAAACTAAAATTTTCAAAAAATGTACATGATCTTTATGAAATAAGTATTTATGGACAATAAATTTCATTTAACAGAAAAATCTCTGTTCTCAATTTTATAATTGAAGTAAAACGACGAAAAAAATCCAAACTTTTACAATTTTCGAAATTCAGAATTAACCGTGAAACTTGGACCTGTGCCACTTTTGTAAGTGTATTTGTATTTTACTCTATTCTTACAATAAATTTAAAGAAAAAATTCGGTGCTGATTTTTACTATTTTCAAAATGTCCAGGAGGCTTCATGTAAAGAACCCCCAAATTTTAAAGAAGGTTTTTCAAAATTTCAAAGCTTCAACTACAGCCGGATGGACAGGGCTTTATTCAATTTGGAAAAGATCGTATGAATGGTTTAGGCGCTAGTAGTGTTCACGGACGGACAGGCGGACAGACAAAGATAGATGGACGGACGGACGGACGGACGGACGGACGGACGTTGTTGAGAAACAAACACTTTTTCGTTATCAGGGGACCCCGAAAAATGTATTTCCGTTTAAATCTGGAAATTTATTTTCCACAGCATTACATAACTTTCTCTAAATACGCACTTCCTATATACTCCATATATACGTACGTGTACGAGAAAGTAAACTTGAAGTTCTACAGAATGACACAGACTTTCTCGTACCAATTTTTTCTAATTTCCTTTGTGTGGTCTGGCTTTACAGTCTTGTTCCATTCTCTGGCCAGCTGCCATCTATCGTCACCCAAAGTACATTTTTTGACAATTTCTCAACTTTTTGCTTTCCTAGTAATGCAATCGAATCATTACTTCAAGAATATTAAACAAGAGTAAAAACTCGTCCTAAACACAAATTTTCATTGAACATTTCGTAGCAGTTTGTAAGAAAATGACGATGCATTACTGTAAATGTGAAATTGAAACCTGTTTTCACAGGTATCTATTCAGTTCTCGAAAAAACCTTATTAGAAACAATTTGAAGCACTTCCACTCACAAATGCAATAATATGTTCAAATTGATTGAAATGTTCAAATTAACGGCGTGAGAGATATTTAAAAAAAATACGTTTGTGTACTTTTTGAAAAAATAAAATTATACACCAAAATAAACTTAACATCATATTAAACAATGCAATAAGCATTATCCATTGAAAAAAATTGAAGAAAAAATTGAAGCAATTTTTGAGAAAATGGCGTTTGAGCGTTTCTGAAAATGCGGAATTTTGAGCTCATTTTCACAGAAAACTGCTATGAATTTGAGATATTTTATTTGACATTTGACATTTGGCGGCTCTCACACGCCACCAATATTCAGAAATGAGGTTTTGAATGAAAGGGAATTTCACGGAGACTTGACTAATTGCACTTTGACTTTAAAAATATGAAGTATTGTTATAAAAAAAACACATCTAAATATGTATGTCAAATGTAACCCGGAACACACGGTCCGATTTTCTCTCTCTCTCTCTCTCTCTCTCTATATATATATATATATATATATATATATATATATATATATATATATATATATATATATATATATATATATATATATATATATATATATATATATATAAATAAACTAAAATTTGGAGAACAAAAGTCTCAAAGAAACGTTTCCCTCATTGTAATGTACTGGATGAAATTATCTCAAACATTACATTGTTGCTGGTTCAACGCTTCTCGATTCTACCCTACCTGTTCAGAGCCTGTAAACTCTGCAACTGTATGTGAAATTGAACTAATTACTTGGTATTCTACGTGACTGAATTACACGGGTGTACCTCTCTGCTCGGCAATAATATTAATCAATTATAGTTTTTTTGACAAGAGTGAATTTTATGGTTATCAATTGCAAGGAGACATATAGAACAAGTGGCGGAGGATAAGAGATTCTTGAAGAAAAAGATACATTACAGGCTTAATATGAAAAAAGATAAAATAGGTAAGAGTATGGGGTTTAACATGCGAGAGTTCTCGCACGTGTACGCTAGTTGTTTAAAAATTGCCTAAATTTGATGCAAAATTTCGCCAAAACTACTCGTCTTTTCGAAAAATTCTACATGATCTTACTTCAAGATCTGTCACTGAAGAATATATTTCATTAAGGAATTCATAAATATCGTCAGTATTGTGTTTGTCGGAAGGTGCCGAAGACATACGTTTGTTGTCAATCCATTCCATACTATACAGACATACGTTTGCTGTCAATCAATGTTTCGGTTTCAAGGGTCCACAAAACATATTCTGACAACTCATCGTGTAAGAGGAAGTCCCCTACAATAAAAGATTTTCTATCGAAAATTCGCGGTTTTCCGGCGCACGATTACAATTCTTTCTTACGAAGTAAGGCGAGATAGAAAAATCTGTGTAGCACTCCCAGACTTCAAGCAATTCGTTTCATATTTTTATGGCCTTTAATCCGGTCAGATTGATCAAGATATTTTTTGATCAATCTGATCAATTCAATCTCAAATTCTTGATCAATTCAATATGTAAAAATCTTTAAATGGTTAGGGCCTTCCGAACTCACTTCAAACGAGCGGAAGCGGTCGTGCTGACTGGGAGGGGCTCCGAGCTGAGACAGGGGTTATCGTGGGGTGAGGGTCGCTTGTGGTGGGGCTGGAAGGTGTACAGGTGTCCCTTTATAGCCCCACAAGTTAGTTGCCATTGTATGCATCATATGTAGAAGGGCCAATGTTTATTTTTTTGGTGACGACCTTATAATGACGCCAAAAACACGCTTTAATATTATGCTGCATCTAACATAAACTTTACATCAGCCTATACTAGATCGTTTCGCGCGCCGTGTTTTCGTTGTTACAGCGATAACGAAACATAGCCTTTTAGAAAGCACCTCGACGCTGTCAATGTTGCGCTGGTGTACTACCATCACTTCCAAGCGAGCAAACCGGGAGCGGTAGCTCAGTGCATCAACTGATGCCACTGCAGAGCCTCTGACCGGGAGATCCTAGGTTCGAGTCCTGACGGCGACAGGATTTTCGACAGTAGCTTTTCAGCTACGTCGAATTCAGTCGCTGTCTGGAGGAGAATTCTAGCGGCCGGCTGCTCTGATCGGTAGTTTTCCGTGGTTTCTCCGATCAACACCAGGCGAATGCCGGAGCAGTACCCTACCAAACGGGCTACGGACCGCGCGCGATCTGTCCTTCCTGTTCCTTGTCCTATCCTCTCCCCACACACACACACTAACATGCACTCCACACCTACACATTCTGGGAGACCGGTCGGGAGCTTAGTGCCTATCCCGGCTGGGGCGGTGCCCTGCTGGTGGGAGAGTCCTGGTTTGGGGGAAACCCCACTAGCCGACGGTAGGTCGACGCCGGATCTCGCCGCAAGCGGGGGAAGATCACCGCCATCTCCCGAGAAAAAAACATGCACTACACTAACGGGACTAATGACCAAAGCAGTTGACGCGCCCGGAAACACGAAAAAATCAATCAATAGCCAAGCAAGCAAGTGTGTGAAGTGGGAGAAAGGGAGACACTTACTACAGACGAGTATTGTGATATGCAATGTTGATTTCGGGAATGACGCGGCTATGCGAAACTTTCAGAAGTGTGCAACAAAGCATTGTGACTCGCGTCTTGTTACGTTGCCATAAACGCGGGAGACATTTGAGCATGTTTCTCTAAAAGTTGTATTTAAAGCAGCAATAAAGGTGATTGTGGGCTTCTATCTTCATTCTCGATGCCCTCCTCTCCGCCACGAAGTTCGAGCTTATCACTCGGGAGTGGCGCCGTTCTGGTACAGGAGTTATCAGAAAAGTGTCTCCATGTTATTCTCCTCGCCATCAATTATGCTTTTAGTAGCTTATTGGTCAATTCTTTTTAAACGGCAGTCATCGTATTAGTGAACAAATGTTTTTTTGCTCTCACGGTACGTCGTGAAGTACGCAATCTCCAATTATGTGTCACAACCAGTGTGTCGAAATGTGTAATATTGAGTGTCGTCATGTTTCTCGGTCTGTGGTACTCTCTGCATGCGGGTATTAAAGCATGACAAGTTTTCAGTAAGGGGAAGCTGCGAGTTGGGCACAAGAAACGCATTGATATTTCATAAAGTCGTTTTCATAAGTAAAAAAACGGTTTAATTATAATTTATGTGGAAGCTAACATGCAAATTTCAATAGTTATTCAAGCGTTTTTCATCTTAAAAGAGCCCTCGCTCTCGTTCTCGCTCAGCATCGGTCACGAGCAGAGTGCTCCGCAGCTCTCCTAGTTATCTGAACGCTCGCGCTTATCGGAAGTGCCGACTGCCCGGGCCGCTACTGGAGCCGGTCCTGGGTCAGAAAGAAGTGCATTTACTTGTGAACATTGGTGAAACAAGAACATTTTCTAATTTTTATCGCTCAAAATTACTAGTAAAACAGTGGTGACCGCATTTATTTGTGAACAAAAGTGACTGCATTTACTTGTGAAAGGTGGTGTATCAAGAACTATTGCATATCAATATCCCCCGAGTATAGTGAAGTGAAAAATGTTAACCAACAATGACCCTTCGTGAGACTAATCATAAAATCAGTACAAATACTAAATAATCAAGAAACAGTGTAGTATGCGTTAACAACAGCACGGAAGGGTCGACCACTTCAGAATACAGTGACTTAACAAGGAACTTTCAGTAACAGCAGCAAGCGTTACTGCAAGCACATCAACTATTAAAATAACATTTATAACAACTAGTACAACAAAACCAACAAATACAATTCCAACTACAGCAACATCTGCATTCAAAAGAGATCCCAGCCATCGTGTCAGAAGCTACGGAACCTAACGGTCACGCATTTATAACGCTGGAAGCGGCATCAACCCTGAGCAGATCATTGCGAACAGCTCCGCTGCGTGACAAAAAATACGAAATGATGGCAACCCCAAAAGACCCTATAAGTGAAAATGAAAATAAGCTGTCAGTGAAAATAGCACCTTATGCATGCGCCACGCAAAAAAATGTGAAATAATACGATGTAAGCGATGTCAGTCCTAAGAGCATAGTTACCGTTTCCGTATAGCTGTGTCAAATTTGGAAAGAATCACGATAGCCGGACCTGTACTAAAAAGAGAGACACGCCAGCTACATGTGCTCTATGTAGCCGTGATCAACCAGCAAATTATAAAGGCTGCTAAGTCTATCAAAAAATTCGTAACAGCAAGTATCGTAGACAACGTCAATGCAGTACAAATTCTATTCAAAACAAATTTGAAAGTAGCAGTTCAAATTCATCAACGAATAATCAATGAACAGAATCTCCAGACAGATAGCTCACACATGCACAAGTGGCCCATTATTCGCAAATCAATAATGAAAATGCATGGAATGAAAATAATCTGATATCCATATCACAAGAATTATTTAAAATATTCGAGTCCATCTAAGCAAAGCAAGCTGAACAAAGGGTATAGTCGAATAAGGCGCAGACGGGACTGCCCACGGGGTGCGCCTGCTTAGATAGTCCCCAGGCACGCGTCGGGGGTAGGCTTCGAAGGAAGCCTGGGTCGAAACTCGGGTGCGGAACACTGCCTACGGGCAATCTCCCCGCAAAAACAACCCGTACGAAAATAAATAATGAAATAATAGGCGGTGAAAAGTGCTCCAAACCAAATCGATAATCGCGATTCTCGTATGAATAATAATGGAAAAATGCTGTAGAATCTCCCCCCCCCCAAAAAATACCGTTAGCGGTAGCTCAGCGGTAGCTCATCGGTAGCGGTAGCGCCTCTAACCGGGAGATCCTAGGTTCGAATCCTGACGGTGGCAGGATTTTCGACACCAGCTTTTCAGCTAGGTTGAATTCAGTCACTGTCTGGAGGAGAATTCTAGCGGCCGGCTGCTCTGATCGGTAGTTTTCCGTGGTTTCTCCGATCAACACCAGGTGAATGCCTGAGCAATACCCTAACAATCGGGCCACGGACCGCGCGCGATCTGTCCTTCCTCTTCCTTGTTCTATCTTCTCCCTTTACACCCACACTCACACTAACCTGCACTACACTACCACATATTCCGGGAGAGCGGTCGGGGGCTTTGATCTTGTCCCGGCTGGGGCGGTGCCCCGCTGATGGGAGATACTTTGTAGGGGGAAACCCCGCTAGCCGACGGTAGGTCGGCGCCGGATCTCGTCATCCTGCGGGGAAAGATCACCGCCATCACCCGAGGGGGGAACATGCACTACACTGAGGGGACCAACGACCTAATCTGTTGACGCGCCCGGTATCACTAATCAACCAACCAAGCCCCCAAAAAATCAGCGAAATACGTTTCTCGTATCTCTGCAACGGACGGTGTTAAGAGATAGATTTTTGGAAATCTACGGCATTTTTAAAAATTTCTATAATTAAGTTTGAATCTTCCCCCTACATGCACGCTGAAAAACGTAAATGTGCAGAGTCCGAATGCACATATGTCGTTCTCTAACATTACTCACAGTTCTGATTTTCTCCGTATTCACGTGGCGTTCATCAAATTTAATGAGTTTCAAGGTAATTGTGTACGTGGGTGTTTGCAAATTTATTGTTAAAAATATGGTAATACGAACAAAACATTTAACTTTTTATGTTCAAATCAGCATCACTATTGACAGCATTGCTTAGTTTTTCACGTGTTCCAGAACAATCAGTCTCCTCGTAGAAGAAAGTTATGGCGTTGTGGAGGGAAAATAGCATGTGGGTACTAGGGTTTAATCAACCCTACCTACATAGATCTTTTAGGAGCCGTTGTTTTAATTATCAGCGCTTAAACCGACAAAACACGTTATTGGAAATTTGTTAGAATCGTCTGGCAGGATCTGAAAACAAATTCTTAGTTTGCCACGAGGAGACCGAGACATGTCGAATGACCCCTCCTATGTCTCAATTGGTGCACGGGAAGTGGTCTCATCGTGAGTGACGGATCCGCACACTCGCAGGTACTTAAATGTTATGTTGGAATGCCTAAACTTTCCTAACAGTTTTCGTAATATTTGTGATGAATTTGTAGTGAAAAGACCGAATGAACGCCTCTGCTTTCATGAGAAAGTTAAACCACGCCTATTTTGGAGTGAAACTAGGCGGCATCAGAAAACCATAGGTCGTGTGTGTAGAAAATCACAGGTCGTGTGTGCAATGGATGTAGAAGAATTGCAATGGTAGTCGACAGAAAAGAAGTTATTACGATTTCGCATTCTTGTAGTCTGGCAGGAGCAACAGAATCATACCGAAGACTGCTACTTGTGCTCTTGCAAGTTTCAACACGAAAAACAAGAGTATTAAGTTTGTTATATTTTACAGGAAAGGGACTTGATATTCACACAAAATTTTGTTCATAAGGACATATTGGTGTACTGCAGTGATAAACAAGTTTCGATGGGTCAGTTCAAGATTCCGTACGCGCCTGGTGACTGGAGACTGTTTATTGACTTCTATAAAAGTAACCTGAAGGCAGTTATGATTCAGATAATGGGTAAACCTGTCGGCCTCTTTGCGCACCCGAAAGAAACATGATAACATGAAGTTTTTCGTACTACGATTTACCTTCGATTCATTAGGAGAATCACAACTAGATGGTACGTTGTGATCTGAAAGAGTAGGGACAACACTCAGGATATACCAAGTTCCCGTTTCAGCAAATAGGACAATGGGTCTCGTGTCGAATACTGAGAACAAAAACAATGGTCCGAAGTTTGAAATTGGTTCCAGAGGACAAAAATATCAACTGTGACTCTCCTGTGAAATGACACAGAATACTGTTACCACATCTGTATGTGAATCTGGACATAATCAAGCAGTTTCTCAAGGCTTTACCTAAGTGAGGCAGAAATATATAAATAACCCCTAATTTTGCGAAAAATTATTTTTCGCTGTTGCAGTTTTCGTCATTGGCATATGCTCACCATGTGTCAAAAGATCCAGTATCTAAATGCAAAGCAGTCATATTTTCGATCTGGATCCTTCATGTATCATTTTACCTTTTTTTATATTCTAATGGCGTGCAGATTTCAATTTTTGTGGTGGATAAGGCGTTGGCAATATTATAGAAAACTTGTGGTGCTACGCAATGGCACAGACTTTCTCGTACCAAATTATTCTAATTTCCTTCGTGTAGTCTAGCTTTAAGGTTGTGCTCCATTCTTTGGCCAGCTGTCATCTATCGTCGCCCAAAGTACATTTTTTGACAATTTCTCAACTTTTTGCTTTCCCAGTAGCACAACTGAATCATTACTTCAAGAATATTAACGAAGAGTAAAAATCCGTCCGCAATAGAAGTTTTCATTGAAAAATTCGTAGTAGTTTTCAAGAAAATGTCGATTAAGCATTACTGTAAATGCGAAATTTAAGCTCTTTTTCACAGGAATCTATTGAGTCTTCAAAAAACTTCATTTAAAGTCATTTAAAGCGTTTCCACTCACAAATGTAATAATGCATACAAGTCGATTGAAATGTCCATATTAACGGTGTGAGAGGTATTTCATAAAAATTATATTTGTGTAATATTTGATAAAAACAAAAGAATACATCAGAATGAACTTTACGTCATAATAAACAGTTCAATTAGGACTATCTATTGGAAAAATGTGAAGAAAAAAATTGGAGCCATTTTTGAGAAAACGGCGTTTGAGCGTTTCAGAAAATACGGAATTTTGTGCCCATTTTTACAGACAACTGTTGCGTTTTCGAGAAACTTTTTTTACATTATTTAAATTACATATGCTCATAAACATAATAATGTGAATAAATCGCCTTCAATATAAATTTTACAAACGTTAGAGACATGTCAAAAATATTTCCTTTTTGAATTTTTTGAAAAAACCAAAAAAACACAGCAAAATGGCGTTTATGTCACGGCAAACGGTTCGTTTGATAAAAATTGACCTTAACAAAAATTTAAAGAAAAAATCTGGAGCCGTTTTTGGGAAAATTTTGAAAATGTCCAGAGAGCTTCATGTAAAGTACCCCCGAATTTTAAAGAATGTTTTTGAACATGTCAAAACTTCAACTAGATCCACATGGGTCGGAGTTTCTTCAATTTGGAAAAGATCGTTGTGTGGTTTAGGCGTTAGTAGTGTTCACAGACGGACAGACGGACGTTTTGCTTCCAATTGATTTTTCGGTATCAAGGACCCACAAAACAGGGATTCTGGCTACACCTCATGTTAGAGGTTTTTTTCTCTTTATTAGGAATTGGTTTAAAGCACTTTTTCGCCACCAGAGCCCAGCAAAGATTTTTTCCACCAAAAATCCGCCGTTTTTTTTCGCGCAGCATTACATAACTTTCTCTATACTACGTATATTACTCCTAATACAAGAAAGTAAAAACTACATATACAACTTTGTAGTTTTGAAATGTTAACTTTTTGCATTTTTTCAAAATACAAAGTCTGCCGTAAATGAGGCAACCAGTATTTTTACCACCATTTGGTATATCCGAAACGAAAATTAAAGGAAACAATTTGATACTGTTTTTGAAAAAGTAATTCTTTAAAAAAATATTTTAAAGTACGTTTATTTTGCGCAAATTGTGAGAAAAGTGCTCATATTTTCGAAACATTTGTCTTTACAGAACATATTTCATTCTAGAAAAAATCTCTAGTGTAGTTGTAGGAAGACGCCGAAAAATTGAACTTTTGCAGTCTTCGAAAAATCAGGAATTTCAACGAAAATGGCATTCTCTTATGAGTTTTTCACGTTCCCTTAAATGTTATTTACCCTATTCGAGAACAAAGTTTTATTAAAAAATTTGAAACCATTCTTGAAAGAAAATTGAAAATGTTGGTACTTCATATTAAGTATCACCCAAAAGCAAACCATTCGTATCAAACTCACAGGACCTCGAGTTCATTTAAATTGATCTAGGGATATCAGTTTTAGAGAAAATCGTCTGGACGGTTTTGGCGCTAGCATTGATCACAAACGGACGGACGACGAAGAGTCAATCAATTTTTCGATATGAAGGGTTCACAAAACACGGATTGTAACTACACAACGTGTTAGAGGTTTACTGTATAGAGATTTACTCTATATAGGGACTAGATGTATCCGCTTTTTCGTGGCCAGGGGAGGACAATCAGAGTTTTTCTGTTGTAAATTCGCCGTTTTCCGGTGCACGATTACAAAACGTTGTCTTCTTATTATGTAAGCGCGAGAATGTAAAGTGAGTGATTATAGACCATGTGTCCCTGCAACAGCTCATTTCCTATTTGAATAAATGAAGCCGTTCACGCGAAGGCCTCGGGTGTCAACGTGAGGAGGCACAGGTGCGCTGACCACCAGAGGCGACAAGCGTGCTGGAGATATTGCGAAGCAGCCTGGTCAGTTGGGGCGGCGCATTCGCTTCTCCTTTGTCGTATGGCATTACGTTTGGATTGATTGCGAAACGACCTCGGAATATATCCATGCAATAGACGAAGGACCAAATTTCATTCGACAAATACTTGGGTAACTCGAAAGAGCAGATCTACTTGTTTGGGTGGCAACTAGAAGCGACATTGAGCTATACATGCTTGTTTGCATGCAATTTATAATTAATACATAACAATACAAGTAGCTAATTGCAGCAAGTGATGTTTAACTATTGGGTGAAATTTTAAAACGTCGAATAAAACATTTATTTAAAAGAAATGTAATACAAAAGGCAAATAGTGTTACTATAAGAGTACATTTTTCTCCTTAGTATTTGTACCGGAAGAGAATGCTCAGGGCATCAGCTGATGTCACTGGAGTACCTCTGATCAGAAGGTCCTAGGTTTGAGTCCCGACGGTGGCAGTGTGTTTGACTCTGGCTAGATGGCTAGATGACTAGATAGAACTAGCTAGATAGCTAGATAGCCCCGGCAGCGCCGGATCTCACTGTAAATGAACACCACCATCACCCATGTTTTACACTTATGGGGCTAATGAATTTAGTTGACGGGCCCGGAATCATCAATCAATTGTACCATTTGTAAAGGTTACGTGATATTATGATATTTAAACATGAATCCTACGAATTCTTCAGTCCTCACTTCAAAAACTTTCTTCTCTAAAGAGACGGACGGCGTTTTCCGGGCTTCATTGCGAAATTAAAATTATATTACGTTGAAAATGTTTTTGAAATATGTCGTACATCTAATTTTTGTACGCTCAAAACTATCTTCCTTCGTACGCTCCACAAAAACAGCTTTGGAACACTATACCACATTCTTATGAAATACCTATAAACGAACTTCCGCAAGTACAAAAGCATTTTAAGGAAAATAAAGGAAATTATAGATAAAAATAGGTTTCGAGTTCAGTCAAATCGATCGGGGAATGTAAGTTTTCGAGAAAACAGTCTGAATTGTTAGGCACTAGCACTGACCACAGACGTCCTGACAGACACAGACAGGCGTTTCGCCGTCAATCGATTTTTCGATTTGATAGACTCATCGAACGGATACTGACTACACAACGAGTTAAAGAAAGTAATATACTACATGTAGAAACAAGATTTATCCACTTGGTTGATGACAGGGACTTGCAATAGAAGTTTGTTTGTCGAAAAAATCAGCCGATAATTATTGAGTTGTGAACGATCCGGCAACTACGGCTAGTTTTTTCAATCAGTACTTTCGAGAATATCGGTTATTTCACGAGTTACATCCAGAAAATGCAACACCATCGGACGTCTAAAACAAAATTTAATGCAATGATTGTTTCTCAAACTTCTGGTAAAATCCTTATAATAATGGTAAACAAGAACCTAATTATCAGTCCGTTTAGAAGAATTTCCGGCTTGTTTGTTAGAGTTGACATTATAAAATCGTTAACACATTTTCAATGCATCCTTAGGCATCTTAATATTTCCGGATATTTTCAAAAATCTAATATTAATACCCTCTTATAAAATGGGCAACAAATAATTTTAAAAAATATTGGTCATTTTTATTCATCGAAAACATTAAAAACGTTTCTACCTAGAAATGGAAACCTTTCTAAATACCCAGAGTTTTCAGACTGCGAAAATGGTTTAGAAAAAAGGACAATAGAAAAAGCCACATTCTCTTTTTTTAAAGATGTTGCTATGTCAATGCATCCAAATGAAACTCCTTTTGAAATATTTTAAATCTTACAAAAGCTTTTGCTTTCTTTACCTTCGAATGAGATTCGTGATATAGCTATATTTTATTGTATATCGTTGTACTTTAACAAAGTTTTCAAAAGTAGAAAATGCGTGTATAGAGACATTATTTATCTTTCCGATTCATTGTAAATTCAGTATCAAATCCAGGAGCTCCTTATATAGGGGTAAGACGTTGACCCCTTACTGGGGTTCTCAAGGTAGTAAAATTTTATTTATGTAACTGTCAATGATTTAGTTATTATTTGTGCTGCATATTTTTTGTAAATAATCTTGTAATATGTAACGTGTTTCAGCTTCTGGGTCAATAAACTATCTCTAGCAAGTTTTATGTCCAGTTTCCTGTTCCAGTAGTCATTGAGCCGTTGCCAAGATGGTCCCTGCTACTAGACATAAAAGTATTTTCTTTCTGCGCACGTTTTCTTGAGCTTTATAGGGTGTTAATGAGGAATATAGTTTTGAAGTAACCTTCCCTGTGTTATCGCGAGGGTACGTCGATTCCTTCACGTGGGACATGATAATGAATAAGATCCAAACTGTGTAGCTCATTTGCCCTTGAAAATAGGGTTTATTACACGATAAAACAATGCCTTGTACCCAAATCATGCCAAAATGCTAGCTGGTATCTGTGTTATTAATAACTTAATATAGTACAATAGATAGGATAGATATTCCAGGACTCTGACCGGGAAATCCTAGGTTCGAGTTCTGACGGCGGCCGGATTTTCGACACTAGCTTTTCAGCTAGGTCGAATTCAGTCACTGTCTGGAGGAGAATTCTAGCGGCCGGCTGTTCTGATCGGTAGTTTTCCGTGGTTTCTCCGATCAACACCAGGCGAATGCCGGAGCAGTACCTTACCAAACGGGCCACGGACCGCGCGCGATGTGTCCTTCCTCTTCCTTATCCTATCCATTCCCCTTACACACACACTTACACTAACATGCACTACACTACCACATATTCCGGGAGACCGGTCGGGAGCTTAGAGCTTGTTCCGGCTGGGGCGGTGCCCCGCTGGTGGGAGAGTCTTGGCTAGGGGGAAACCCCACTAGCCGACGGTAGGTCGGCGCCGGATCTCGCCATCCAGTGGGAGAAGTTCACCGCCATCTCCCGGGGGGGAAACATGCACTAACGGGACTAATGACGACAGCAGTTGACGCGCCCGCAAACACGAAAAAAATCAATCAATATTCCAGGAGTCAAGAACACAGAAGTTTACAGATTGCACTTCTCCAAAGAACGTCATACATAGTTTTTAATAGTTTTTTTAAAAAGTAGAGAAATAAAGAAAGAAAAAAGAAAGAGAAACAAAAAAAGAAAAAAAAAGAAAAATAAAATCAGAAAAAAGAACGAAAAAGAAACAAAAAGAAAAAAGAAGAAAGAAAGAAAAAGAAAAAAGAAGAAAGAAAGAAAAACCCAACACCCAGTACCCCCCACTCTTCATCAACTCAATCCCCACCCTTCCATTGCTTCGCATACCCCAACTACGGACCTACTCCGGAGAGTCCACGATGCTACCCATTCCAAAAACATTTAACTTTCTTATAATCGGGTCGTTAAAACAACATTCGTGCTCAAAAATTGCGCTGGTGGTATGCACAATTTAAACGTGTTGACTGCAAGTGTAATAATTTCTGTTACTATTTACGAGGTCAACTTTTCTGGGGAGGGCGCCACCTTAGAACCTTTAAGGAACAGCCGCAAATTGGCGAGAAAGATATTGAAAAATCGAATGACGGCAAAACATCTGTCTGTCCGTCAGCCAGTCCGTCTGTCCCTCCGGGAGTGAACAACGCTAGCCCCTAAAAGATAAATTTTGCAATAAGGTCAAGTATAATTTTCCGAAAATGAGTACTTTTCGCGTAATTTGGCATGTAAGCACGGGCAAAAAAATGCGTGATGTTTCGCTACCACTAAGTTTTTCTTCCTATGTGGTAGCACTATCCCTCAGACAGAAGTTTCTTCCGAACTCAGTCAATTTCAGGTGACAAATTTAAACAAGATTTAAAAATATTCGTGTAAAGAGCTGTCGCAAAGGCAGGAAAGAAGGAGAAACCAGAAGTGCTAAAACAGAACTTTTCCGCTCTTAGAAATACTTACGTAATACTGTTTAAACTGCAATTCCTCTCCGCATTAACGTACGTCATCAACTTTTTAAAGAACTCAAATTTTCGAAAAGTTGATTTATTTCAAAATATATCTTCAAAGAACAGATTTTACTAAGGGAAAACGTATTCATTTGTAATATTTTAGTCGAAAGAAGACGCCGCAAACATTTTTGAACTTTTAAAATTTTAGATTGATTGATTGATTGAGATTCCGGATGCGTCAACGGAGGTCACTATCCCCGTAAGTGTAGTGCATGTTTTTTCTTCGAGAGGTGGCGGTGATCTTCCTCCATTAGATGGCGTGATCCGGCGCCGACCTACCGTGTGGTTGGTTGGTTGTTAATGATTCCGGGCGCGTCAACAGCTTAGGTCATTCGTCCCGTTTTTTCTCGGGAAATAGCGATGATCTTCCCCCATTGGATGGCAAGATCCGGCGACGACCTACCGTCGGCTAGAGGGGTTTTCCCCTAACCAGCACTCTCCCACCAGCGGGGCACCGCCCCAGCCGGGACAAGCTCTAAGCTCCCGACCGGTCTCCCGGAATATGTGGCAGTGTATTGCATGCTAGTGTAAGTGTGTGTGTGTAATGGAAGAGAACAGGACAAAGAAGAGAAAGGAAAAATCGCGCGCGGTCCGTGGCCCGTTTGATAGTGTACTGCTCCGGCATTCACCTGGTGTTGATGGGAGAAACCACAGAAAACTACCGATCAGAGCAGCCGGCCGCTAGAATTCTCCTTCAGACAGCGACTGAATGCGACCTAGCTGAGAAGCTAGTGTCGAAATTCCTGCCGCCGTCGGGAATCGTACCTAAGATATCCCGGTCAGAGGCATCGTAGTGACATCAGTTAATACACCGAGCCACCTACCCCAGTGCAATTAAAAATAAAGAGATTTCAACGAACAAGATAACTGCAACATTCTCTTAAACGTCCTTCACACTATACAATTACACAGTTTAATATAAAACGTTGGAGTTATTTTATTTTAATGTTGACAGTGCCTCACGGGCTTGATGCGGCATCCCCAAAAAATAAAATATCGGTATCAAATTCAAGGGGCTGTGACATCAAGCAGATCGATTGCGGAAGATCAATTTTGGAGAAAATTGGTTGAAAGGTTTAGCCGTTAGCGTTCTTCACAGATGGACGGACGGACGGACAAAAGGAACATGAGACCTGCACCATTGTCTTTAACGACCTTTACAATATCCAACAAAATTTAATTGTAAACGATGCAGACATTTTTGTGAAAATTTGGAAAATATCCCAGAGGCTTTATGTAAAATTTTCTCCCAAAATAAAAATATCATTTTCAAATTCAAGGGGCCGCGACATCAACCAGATCGATTTGGGAAAACCAATTTTTTAAAAAAGCGTCTGAGCGGTTTATCTCTAGCGTTGTTCCGACAGACAGACAGACAGATGGACGGGCGGAAAGGCAGTAGTTTTCTCGTCATTCGATTTTTGGGTATCAAGGATTCACAAAACATAGATTCTGGCTACACTACCTAGTAGAGGTTTTTTTCTTAATTTAGCAACTGGGTTTACTCACTTTTTCGTTACCAGGGCCTTATAATGAGAGTTTTTGCCGTACTTAGTGGTTTTCTTGCGCAGCATTACATAACTTTCTTTCTAATCAGTACTGAGAAAGAAAAAAATAGGAAATAGAAGCATATCAATAGTAAAACCCGTGGGAGAAAAACCGAATGAATTAATTTTAATGAATGTTCTAAGAAATGAAATGAAGAAGTGATATGAAGTAGTAAGTGACGTTGGAATAAAATATTAGTATTGAGTGAAACCTAGATTATGAAATTCTTATGGAAAACAAGGAGTATGTTGATACCGTCAATGAAGTAGTTTCAACAGACAAAAATTGTTCTAATAATAAAACTACGCTCCAGTTGCTCTTACAGAGCATGCAAGAAGCATCAGGTTTCTCACAGCGGTGCTCATGCTTTATCTTCAGCACACACAATTTCCTCACAAACCTAAAATACACTGCCCTCAGCGTTAATAGCCATCTTTCCAACAGGACATACTGGGATAGAATCCAAGGAAATCCTACGAAAATTTCCAAAAGGTAAATCATTTTTAGGTATTTTCCAATAATTGATACAGTGATGATTCTAATAAATTCTAAATTTGATATATATATATATATATATATATATATATATATATATATATATATATGTGTGTGTGTGTGTGTGTGTGTGTGTGTGTGTGTGTGTGTGTGTGTAATAGGATACGTTCGCCTTCCACCATCATTTCGCAAGAACATCTATCACTTACAGACACTATGCCGCTGTGAATAATATTTATTAATAAATTCAGACATATTTAAAAATTAAATATATTATTGTATTTGTTAATAATTTATTGTTTAGAGCAATGTTAGATTTTGGAATAAATGGAACTCAGGAAATTCTTAATGAACAGATAAATTTGATAACACTGACCTGTGAATTTAAACTTTCCGATCATTGCATAATGTTTAAATAGTGATTTTTTTTTGTATTTCTGACGAGCTGATTTCGGATCTGAAGTCAGTTTTCTCTGTTACATCAAGTGTTTTTTTTGCAAAATCAAAATGAAAATACGAGAAATATGAGACACGCGCACAGGCAAGTTTACAATTAATTTATTATCATATGTAAAGAATGCTTTTTTTATTATTTTCAAACATCTAAACACTACTATATCACATACTTACGAACATTCCATAGAAATATGTAATGCATTGCGTACATTGATTTGAAGAACAACACAGTAGAAGTAAACCAAATGCCTCATAATGTATTGATAATGGTAAGACCACGGTTTCAATTTTATAACGTCTTAACTTAGTTCAAAAAACTTCTTCGTCCTTTTTTTTCGCGTGAGAAATGTAGTTGGTTTTTCTCTCTTTAGTAACCAACAGTAATCTGCAATCACGTTTTTGTTCCATTTCCTTTGATATCTGCGTTCAAATTTCTTTAGCTCCTGGTGAAATCTTTCTCCTTGCTCTTCGCTTAATTTTACTACATTTTCCAGGAAATATTTCAGATGTTAATCTAACATTTGCACTTTTAAGCTCATTTTGCAGCCTAAAGCTTGGAAAGAAACCATTTGTTTGTAGTGTGAATCTTTTCTGTTTCCAAGAAAGGTTTTGACATCTCGGAATGATTTCCGTGACTGTCGTTCTGCAAGGCACATATCTTCGAAAGTAGCGTCAGAGAGAAGTTTCCTGATATCTGGAACTGTGAAGATAACTTCTTTGATTTTGGCATTACTGATGCCAGGGAATCGATGCCATAGATATTGAAAGCATTCACCTTAGTTGTTTAGAGCTTCAAAGAATTGCTTCGTAAGCTCGTTTGATATGAAGGGGAGGTAACAGTATTACACCATTGTCAACAAGAACTTCTATGTTTTTCGAGCCTACGATCCACTGTCTACGAGGCCATTCTTTTTGGGTTAAGTGGTGGAACTTTGCCGAACTATCCCACTCACTCAGAAAGCAGGGGTACTATGTGTAACCTGCGTGTAAAACCTAACAGAATAACTATGACTTTAAAATCACCACAAATTTTCCACTTGTGATCCTGGTACTTCAGTTTACACATCATATCAGGATTTCCATATTTTTCTCTCATTATAACAGAATGAGCTGTGGGTACTGATGAAAGTTTGCTTTCATTATGAAGAAGGACTCACTTCAAAGTACGCTTGGAGGCAGCGATAAAAAGTCTCATTGTATGGGGTTGTACTGTGGTAACCCTTGTTTCAGCATAGCCTCCGGGACGTTGTTGCAATAACTAAAGTTCCCTTTTCCGAAAAGAAGTGTGTGTTAAGTCTTGTTCGTAATATTTGTATCAATATTACGTCGTTCCTAGTGTTTCTTTGTCCATGTTCCTTTCGCGAAATATAGACCCGAGTGACTCGGAAGCTTCCTTTTGTAAGTCCAAGATGTCGAACCAACTCATTTAATATTTGAAATGTTTAGGTTTCTTTTTTAAATCTCCAATTGAGAAACCACAGACAGTGGTAGGATCGGCCATTTCTGCATCACATTCAGATTCAAAGGAGGGACTGTCTTGTAAATTTTCCGGGCGCTCTGAGACTGGCATATCAGAACCACGAGGAAATGGGGAAAATAGCTAATGGAATATTATTTGGATACACAATAATACTTTTGATTTTGCTGTTAAATCCCCTCACATTCACAGAACAGAAGTATCAGTGTTTTGTAGGTTGTCGCCACACCACTGGAATTCGGAATGGCAACGCTGTTCTCTCTCCATTGTCATAACTACTATATACTCGTTCTACAAGCTCTATGTGGTACCCATGGCTTGTCTTGGTCTCCCACATTGAGTAGACGTTTCTCATGAACTCTGTTATTTTGCGCTGCTGTCTTATCGGCACGAAATTTCCACTCAGATTACGAATGTATCTGGACTATTCTAACAGCCACGACGTAGCATGTTTATATAATTTCAATAAAAAATATAATCTTTGTCATTGAAATACGAATGAAACACCGAATGTTACTCACTATAGAACCCTTATGAAGACAAATGTCTCTTTTCATCAGCAGACGAGTCACAACTCAAACTAGCGGAAAAATTACAACAAAATGTCGTTACTCTGCAAAACTTGCTTCATTGTGAGTATCCGGCTTCAATCTGAGCGGATTATACAGTGTTGTCAGATGACTGCGGGGCATCGAATTAAAAATTAATCTGGGAATCTTAATTACAACTTCCCCTGTAACAACTTAAGAAGTGCATTAGTGTCTCAATGTGATAAAAACTTAACAATAATATTTTCAAAAAAGTGACGTGATGTGGGAAAAATTACGTCGGGGATTTAGGGAGCAAAAGTAATCCTAAAAAGCAATACAAGATGGCGGCAATGAAACCATCGCAAGTCAGTGTAAGTACGGTGCGGTTCAGTTAGTTTAGAAAGCGAGACATCCTTCGCAGTATGGACTTTGCAGACCTCTCAATGTCTGCACTTTCTCTAATCGCACATTAATCGAAGATTGACTCTGAAAAACGAAAGTTGGGCACCAATATTTTTTGTGTAGTCGCAAAGCTTTTTATCAGAGTGTGCGAATAGAGTTGCTGCCTTTACAACCGGATCGGTTTGGGACGTGCCATGGGTCAGATGAGCGCGAGGAACTGATACTCGGAGGAAAGAAGCAGTTACCGAAGAGCAACTAACAATCGGGCGGGAAGGTGGATCGGGGCGAGGAGGACGGTCGTGGGCCACTGGGCGCGTCTTCACGGAACGCTGCTTTCGTGGAGTGGACAGCCCGTAGTGGCCTCCGGATTCAATTTGCCGGCTCACGTGAAGCTCTCGGGGCGTTCTCACGCCCCTGGTTATAGGTGTAGGCGGCTTGGGCGCAGGCGCGTCCTGCGCACAGGGCGGTCGCAACGGGCGCAGCAGATCACCCCCCCCACACACACACACACACACATGCACACAGGCACCACGCACGCCCGCGGCGCCCCTTTCGGACGCCTCTGTTTGTATTCGTCCGCCCTCATTTCCGCGAGTAATGTGTTTACGATACAACCGCTGGCAATCAAAACAGTCCATGTGATTGCGTCAGATAGAGGCGGGCCGAACGGCGGGCGTCCCAACGGACCGCTCCGTTAGTGAAATTTCCCGCGGCTCCCACATGCCGTCACGATCCTACGCTTTGTTCTTCTCCGCCTGAGCACATAACACCACCCCTCCTCCGCGCTTCGCGCCGGCTCATTCCTTTTACCTAGGGACACAGTTTGGCTGCCGGACTCAAGAGTAGATGTGGCCGTTATCGTTACTGCTGGGTGGGGTTACATGTAGAATCCATGTTTTGTGGGAATCCATTTTTTGTCCTTGATACCGAGAAATCGATTGACGGCAGAACGTCTGCCCGTCCGGCTGTGAGCAATACTAGCAGCTAAACCGTTCAGCAAATTACCTCCAAAATTGATAATCCCCCTATGGATCTGACTGATGTCACGGTCCCTTAAATTTGAAACTGATTTTATTTTTAATTTTGGCTATACTTTACAGGAAGCCCCTGAGATATTTTCCAAAATTTCAAACATCAGTCTTGTCCGAGAAGCCGCGTTGTGCACATCGGGAGTCTCAGCTCTTATCTACAATGGTTTTTCGGCAGCGCGATCTATCGGCGATTAATGCCAGTTTAAATTCGCTTACAACTAAATAATGCGAAGTTTCTACGAATGTTAATGAAATGTACACATCAAAAACAGATCTTTAAATAATGTCATGTTCAATTTTTCGAAAATTGATTCTTTTATAAAATTTCGTTTCAAACAGGCTTTTTTTCTTAAAATTTTGTTCTCGGATAGCGTAAAGTACGCTTAAGAGAATGGTGCAGGTGACATGTTCGTTGAAATCGCTGATTTTTCGAAAATTGAAAAAAATATTTGTTCGGCGTCTTCCTACAACTACAATTATGATACAATATTTTAATGAAATGTGTTTATAAAAAAAGAGGTCTTTTAGTAAGGTCATATTGAATGTTTCGAAAGTATGAGTATTTTTGTGAAACAAAAAATTAACATTACAAAAATACCATATTGATTATAGAGATGTTTTGTTAAATGAAATCTGTTCTAAAAAGATCGGTTCTGTAAAAGGTAATTAAAATATAAGGTACAATTGTTTTAAAATATGGGTAGTTTAGCGTAATTTTATTATTTTGAAATTGCATTTTTGAATTTTCCTCTCTTCATTTGACGAGCTGTCAGTGTGAAATTCTATTGAATTCTTCTCTTTGTTGGACGCACATAGAACTGTTATGGGGCTTTGTTTTATGTTTTTATATTTTTTTATATTGTAAGGCAAAAACACGCATCAGATATGTTCGTGAATCCACCGAATACCTTATACACTGAATTCAATGCCATAAAAATATATTCATTTAAAGTTTTGAATAAATAAATCTATTTGTCATACTTTGTTTTTTTACGAGATAAAGTGATATTTGAAGTGTAAGAAAGTCAGAACTTGTGACATAATATAACATAACAATAACACTATAATATTGAAAAAACGTATGTGCTTTTGTAGCACCTCTAGTTTTATTATAAAATGAGCTGTGAACTATTCGTACAATAATAATTTTTCACATATCCCATGCCACAATACATAAATTGTAGAAATAATATCCAAGTAGATTTAGTGATGAATTGAAAACAAATTTTATACTTCAACTGAACTACTATTCATCTAGAAATAACATTGTGTTCCATGTCAATGAGAACATTGCGATCCAATATAATTTAGAGGAATTTTACAATCAGATTTATACTGTGGCAATGAGAATTGCAAGGAATATTCCAAATAAAGAATCGTTAAGGATTTTTCCTCTTTGTTTGAACTATGAATATTCAGATTCACATAAATATATTGATATGAAGCAAGAATCTAAGGTGGTTTTGGTTTCCCAATATTCCTATATTTGTCAAGAAGAACGCATTCAGAACGAAGCTTTGGCATTTACGAAGGTGTAGAAGACTTCTTATTGATTGAACGTTCAAAAACTGTAAAAAATGTATATGATATTCTATGGGAGAAGTGCATTCTGTGCACGTTTTCTTGAGCTCATACAGATATTAAGCTGAATTACGAATGCAAGGAACGAGTCATTGTGGCGAGAATTGATAAGTAAATATTCGCTCTCGTGTAATAAATTTATTTTAAACGCAAATGAGTTACAGATTTACCTTTACCGTGTCCTACGTGAATGAATCAGCATACTTCCTCGAGAATATTGAGATCGAACATATGCGAATACTGAAATTACATTTCTGTGCAGAATCAAAACAATGGGCTATTTTAGCTATTTCTCAAAGGATCAGGGAAACTGAACGAAAAACCTGATCGATATTCCAAAAAGAATACAAAATTGAAAATTTATTAACTTTTATGGAATGTGTGGAAAGAGGCTTACTGTTATTAAATTTGGCGTTTTCAAACGTTTTCTGACTATCAATAAAAAAAGTTCCTTCCAATCTTGTATCTGCAGTAAGGCGTGGCACACGAAGAAACAAAAATTAATTTTGGCCATTTTGAAAACTGAGGTCTAAAAATATTCATTTTTTGTGCAAGAAATTAAAATCTATGTACATTATTTCTTGACATAATAGCATTTATCTTCTTACTCTTTAGTTTCTGTAACAACCTATCGGTCATAAAACACTTTTTTAATGCTGTTAAAATCATCATAGATGTCTATAGATTTTTATTATCGTCAACATATCTTAGATAAAATAAAAAGAACCTTAAATTGTCTTCACAAATTTTATTATACTAAATATAAAATTACGGTTTTGTGTATATTAGAACATTTTATCAAATATATCACGGTTAAATAATCTTTAATATCGACATCTGTTCATTCGGTTCATTTTCTAACATTAACATTCTGCTCGTTTCTTAAATTTTGACGTATATTTTTTCTTTTCCTATGTCTCTACTTTGTCTGCTACTTCTACCACTTATTTGTTTTACATTTCTAGGGTATGAGCACGACATGGAATAATGTTAGGGTAGAGTTAGATTACCTGGGCAAGTTTTTGCTATTTCATTTTCTACATTTTTATTAAGTTAGCCAAAATTGTATTACATTTTTTTTACCTTTTGACAGTATGTCAATTGTGTTTTTGAAATACCTATAATCTACTAGTTGGTAGTGGCGGTGTTCGTCCCCCGCTTTAACGAATATCCAGCGTCGAATCCCAGGATTTTTTCCCCATTCAGGTACTTCCTCCAGCGAGGTACCGAGCGAATTGGGAACAAAGTCTAAGCTCCTGACGGGTGTTTCGATATGTATGTTAGTGTAATGCATGTAAGTGTAAATGTTCCTGTGTGTCACTGAAGAGGTGGGAACATTGATGAGGAAGGCAATATTGCGCGCAATCTGTGGCCCTTTTAAAAAGATATTACTACAGAATTCGACTGGTATTGATCAGAGAAACTACGGAAAACTACTGTGCAGTCTGTCGCTAGATTGCATTTCCAAACAGCGAAAGATACAGGCCAAGACGTATGGTTGGTATCGAAAATCTTCCACCGTGAAGACTCGAACCCTGGGGCCTTCCGGTCAGAGACACTGCAACAGCAGCCGTGGTTGTCACTGAGCCATCTGAGCCGGTAGTCTTCTGAATAAACCCGATAGTTTTTCTTTCTCTTACTCTGCTCTTTCTGAACAATTCATTACGAAAATTAAGATGTATACACTAAGATTTCTGACGGGTTAACTGGACCACTGACTACCTAACCCTAAAAGCATTGGTTCAGTTAACCTTTGGCACTTAATTTTAAAAAGGTATACAAGGTGTGTCCGGAAAGACATGCAATTGTTGTAAATTGTTGTAAAACCAAAATATTGATTGAAGATATTGTTACAAACGATTAATACTCTTCGAAATAATTCCTTTGTGTATCTATACACTTTTTCCAGCGACTCTGCTTTGCACGGTATGCGTCATAGAAGGCTTCAACGCTGACCTCGGCAAGGGCCCTCGTTACTGCGACTTGGATGACATCAATCGATTCAAACAGATTCCTTTCAGGACGGTCTTGATCCTCAGGAAGAGAAAGAAGTCTGCCGGAGCCATCTCCAGACTGTAGGGAAGTTGAAGCAGTGTTGTCAATTTGTGCTTCACTTGATACAAACGCGCATTGTGGTGTGGCTTGAAACACTGTCGTGATGGAACACTGTCGTGATGGGGCAACCCGTTTTTGCAGTCTTTGCAAGCATATATTCATAGTAGGTAGCGTTCACGGATTGGCTTCGAGGTACGAACTCTCTGTATATCAACCCTTTGGCATTGAAATCCAAACCTTTGGCATCGAATAAACAATCAACATTGTTTTCACTTTCGACTTGCTCGCTCTTGCTTTTTTCAATTTTTAGAATGCTGAGGTGTGCCACTCCGGAGCTTTGACGTTTTGTTTCTGGAATATACACAAAACATCATCTCTCATCCCCAGTATTGACATTGTCCAAAAAATACGGTTCAATTTCCACACGTTCGAGAACTTCATTCGTAATGGTAATTCTTCTGATCGCCAGCCAGCAGCTTGGGATCAAGCTTGGCACACACCTGCCTCATGTCCAATTTATCCGTCACCAGTTTGTGTACAATTGGTTTGGAAATGTTGAGAGTTTCTGCAATCATCCCGACACTCAACCGACAGTCAGAATTTAACAGATCGCGCACATGTAGCAAAATGTCGTCGGTTGTGCTGGTTGAATGCCGTCCAGCGCGGGGTTCGTCGACCACATCTTCCCGGCCTTCCTTAAACGCTTTCAAGCACTGTGAAACTTGGGAATATGTTAGAACATTGACCTCCACAAGCCTGAACAATCAATTATTGAGTCTCTGCAACAGATTTGTTGAATTCTGTACAAAACTTTACGACATATCGTTGCTTAATTGACGCAATGTTTGCTTTAAATTGCATTTAAAGCAAACATTTCTATCTTCAATATTGTACTTTTGCACTGTTAATTTTTGTAATTTTCAAAAATACACGTCCTTACATACTTACGGAGGTAAAATTTAAAGAATTTAGTCGTCCTAAAACAACACACCTTCTCGCTTTATTGGGAACGGTTACGTAATATTATAACATTGCAATTTGTGCAGTCACTTGAAAATGTCCAAACAAAATCAAACAAAATGCCTGTAAAATATCGTACCTGCCTGTGCCAAAAAAAATCGTACTCAATTTTATTTTTGAATTTTTCTTTTATTTTACATTCAAATCGTGTTTTTAAAAGAAAACCTAGTACGGCTGATTTGAATTAAGATTTTCGGACTGGTTGACAGAAGATACATTTAAACATTGAGAATGTAAATTGTAGATTAAAATATTGGGAATTTTAATTGTCAATTATAATTAAAAGAACAGTAATTATTTTCGATTGCCTTTTGATCTATTGGTGTCCTACCTTTATTCTCCGAACTTTTTTCTCTTGACAGTGGGACACCTGCATATATCATTAATTTCAAAGTGAAATTATGCAAAACAAGTATTTTTTCTCAAAGAAATCATGAAGTTTTTAATGAGCTAATTTTTTGGAACAGAGATTTTTGAAGGCAAAAATCGCTCTCTTCAATTTCGTACTTTTGAAATGTTTTTTTCTATTTTCAAAAATACGGAGACTTCAACAAAAATAAGAGCTGTGCCTTTCTTTTAATCGTTTCTTGTTCTCTCTTTTGAAACAATTTAAAGAAAATATATCGAGCAGTGTTTGAGAAAATATTTTTATTTAGAAATTGCATAAATTTGAAGCACAAATTACGCAAAAAATAATTATATTTAAAAATATGGTACATGACCTGTTTTAAGACCGAATATTTTATAACACATTTCGTTTAAAGCAAAAATCTCTATCTTCAACTTTTTTGTTTTTTTTTAAGTTAAAATCGGAATTTTTCGTTTTCCGTTTGTGAGACAAGCACAATTTTTTTACTGTCTTTTGATACAAATGACGAGAAAATCTAAAGAAAAATTTGGAAGCGTTTTTGAGAAAAGATTTAAAAATTAAAAATTTTTTGTAACCAATGCAAATTCCAAATTTTGTTCCAAAGTAATTTCTAAAAATATTATTTTTCCAAAAATTGCTCTATATATTTTCTTTCAATTGTTTCAACAGATAGAACAAGAAACGCTCAAAAGAATGGTGCAGGACTTATTTTCGTTGAAGTCTCGAAAAATTTGGCGAAAACTCATATTTTCGAATAGTTGTTCCATATATTATTTCAAGAACTGTCTTTAAAGAATAGATTTTATTAATGAAAAAATCTTTATCCTCAATACTGTAGTGCAGGAAGGCGCCGAAAAAATAAACTTTTGCAACTTTTGAAAATTTAGGAATTTCAACGAAAATACTGCATCATTCCCTTATGATTTCTTTACGCTATGTGAGAAAAAAGTTTCATAAAAAAATTAGAGACATTTTCTGAAATTTAGAAAATGTTCACGCTTTATGTAGACTCCCCCAAAATGAAAACATCCCTTTCAATTTGAGAGGACCTTGAATTCATTTAAATTCATAGAAGAAGATCAATTTTGGAGAAAATTGGCTGAACGGTTTAGGCGTTGCCGCTGACCACAGACGGACGGACATACGTTTTGCCTTCAATCGTTTATTCGATATTATGGGCCACAAAAAACATGGATTCTGACCCAACGTGTTAGAGGACGTGTTCTACTTACAAGTAGGAACAAGATTTATTAACTTTTTCGTTACCATGATTCGGCAATAAGGTACATTGTGTACACCCCATAGGTTTGTGTATTTCTTTTAGCAATTATATTGCATTTTGGTTTCTAGAAGAGCGGTATTTATGCAGAAGTATCAATATTATAAAAGCTATTGATATATTATATTAATATCGTTTATGACTATCCACTAAAATATATTTTAGCTGTAGATATGATTTTTGCAGCTAACACGCAACAATCTTTACAAATGTGGTCTCTAATGAAAGACAATTTCACTGAGACTTGAAGAATTGCACTTTAACTTTAATAGGACTTGTTAAAAAGTCACATAGAAACTCAAGTCAAATGCAAGCCGCTACACTCAGGGCATCTATATGGTTATATAACTACAAAATTAAGCTTTCTAAGGCTTTAAAATCTGGATTTTTGAGGTCCAAATTCTCAATGAAAAGTTCCTCACACAGTGATATATAGGATTGGATTCTATTACATTTTTGCTAGTTCGGCTCTTCTCGACAATTCATTGCAATGCAATTCCAATTTCAAACATTGCAAAAGATATGGATATACGCCCGATCCTATATTTTCGCCATTCACTTTACATAGCTTTGTCAAGCATAAAAATATTGTCTATTATTTTTGTGACTCTCAACAACAGCGAAAAACGAACTGCCAATACGATTGTTTTCAATGTTTGTTTTAAGAAAGTGTTGTGAATTGTTCCAAAAACACCTGTCTATAATATTGAAGAAGCATTTATTTAAAATTTGTTTCAAATGTCCATTGCAATTTTTATTTGACGTTCTGTATGTACATTGGAAGTTACCGTTATACATTTTTAAACAAATAAATACGTTTCGTTAACAACTTTTCCCTTTAATATGGAAATGGAAGGATAGGTTGGATGGTGAGTTGTGACATGTGAGAGTTCTCGCAAGAGTATGATAGTATCTTTCTCTTTTATATTTATATGAATATAACCTTATCAATTGTGCAGCTAATAGTATGGCTTTGTAGTGATTCAAACTTCCCTACCACACTTGACTTACTTAGTAAGTAAGTATGAACTGTTTTAAAATGTCTGCATGCAAAGTATCTCCAAAATATGCGTTTTAGATTTGAGGAGCCACGAAATCAACCAAATCGACCAAGAAACTAGTTTTTGCCTGGTGAATATACTTTGCATAGTTTATGCGCAAGGAGTGTTCACAGCACACAGCCGGACGCAGACAGACACTTTGCTGAAAACATTTTCGGTATCAAGGTCACACAAAAATTTAATCTAGAATTACTTTACTATTAAATTACTTTCTAGACTATCCTAGAAAGTAATTTAATCTGTTTAAGAGGCAAAAATTCACTTTTTGTTGTGAAAGACCCAGAAAATGCGTTTTCTGGTCGAAAAATAGGCAGTCTTTCCCGCAGCATTTCAATACTATCTCTGAACTACGTGTACGAGAAAGTAAAAAGGTTTCACATCTTTTTGATATTAAGATTAAAGAAAAAATATAAAAGCCTTATTTCGATTAAACTATTAGAGGGTCAAAAAATTTTAAGAGAAGGTCAAAAATCTGTGTGGAATAGATCTAAGTGCTACAGAAACTATTTAGTTTAGAATACGAAAACTAAAAGTTGCTTTAATTGAAATTTGCTCTATCATGATTTAGTAATGTTTTCGAAAAATATTATATTTTTTTAAAAAAATTTACTGATAGCAGACGGTGCTAATGAATTTTGAAGTTTTTAAATTTTGTAAAACAATGTGTATATTATGGACACAAGATCCTATTTTCAAAAATCTGAACGTTTCGTCGTTTTTCTCGAACATGCAAAGCGGTTTGTAGTTCACCTGTTTTTTGTAGTGCTAGGTGAAAAGCGTGCTAGTAAAACAGTGTTGTGCGAGTTGCAGCTGTTCCTGCTTCTACGAGTATAGTCAATTTTGCAACTGTAAATTGTAATAATGATATATGGAATGTAATAATAGGAGAATATAATAATGATACATTGATAGATATGGGGATAATCAAACCACAATAATAAAAATAAATAATATATATTTATTTTATGCCCAAAGTAACTTTCGGGAACAATATTTTTCCATCCTCAGTGGGTCTCTAACAAAAAGGAAAAAATTAGTGATTAACATAAAGAGGAACAGTGATAAAAAGAATAAAATAGACAAAAGCAGTGATACGAATTTTACAAAGATAAAACTTCGAAAAACTAAAAACATTGAAATAACTTACTGTCCAAGCAACGTGGATAATACCTAAACATTTAGAATAAAACCGGATATGATCCAGTGATGAAACACTTGGCCACCATCTTGTACAAGAAAAATATATGCTTAAGTGTATTATTGATTGGTTTGAAGTTCTATTTGATAGATCACCACTGAAAATGACATCAAATTGTACTAAGAACCGGTACTTGGAATTGTGATAAATATATTTCTTGTAATTTATTTTCTTCAAAACAAAATGGATTGTTGTTTAAAATAAATCTTTTTAAGTAAGAAAATAAGATATTTATTGAATGATATATTTATTGAACGATTTCTGACGTCTTTTGTAGATAGAAAACAGATGTAGTAGGCTATCATTATTGTAAGACGGCGGGGGATTTCCAAGAGACATTTCAAACAATAGCATAAATGGCAAAATAATTATAAGACCGTCAGAAATACGAGGGAGTCTGTGCCATATTGTATCACCAATAATTTTACAATTTAACAATAACCATAAAATATAAAAATAAAATAAAATATAGAAAATGAAAAAGAAAATTAATTATAACTTTTAAAGATGGACGATGATAGTAGTATATTATGTAGCAGTGGCTCCGATTTTGATACATGTGTCGGTATCTCCCGTCTCCATTGAATGAAATATAATGTAAAAACCAATTTGAAATATATTCTGTAAATCAGAACAGCTTATGGTGGCATAAGTTGACAAACTAATTCAATGACCGACAATTAATACGTATTCCATTAGAGTAGGCGTTGTGAAAAGACAAAAGGCAGAGACCCATTTCCCCAGTGGAATGATGCGGAAAGGCGACGAGAGGGAATGGAGAAGAGGGTGGCGCAGGCTGCTTCTACATTCGCCTAGGAGGAGGCGCGGCCGAGGCAGGGGGGGGGGAAGCAATGCCTAGTGCACTGGACGGCGAGCCGACAGCTGGGGGAGACTCCCAATCGTTTGGTTCCACCACCGCTGAATGCATAAACATCCAAGCGAGGAGCGAATATTGTACATGACATGATCACGATGAGTACGAAGAGGCAATCTTTTATTCATACTAATGATATAATTAAACTAATCGCTTTTCTATAGCTTTTATATGCATTGTGCTGACAACCAATGCGGGTTTCTGTATCTCGTTTAATAATATTTTGATTGATTTCCAGTGCCAATGAATATAGGCAAATACCACGCAAAACGTTCTTCCTCGTACGCCGCGGACAAGTTTTTCATGAATGTAAAATAAAAACCTACCGAGAACGACAGTCGAAATATCAAATATGCAGTGTTACAAAACATTATCAATAAAGATTTAAAGGAATAGTGTAGGACATATTACACTATTGCAAATTGTATCCTATTTCTTCAGTCATCTCGTGAAACACTCGATTTTGCAAACGCAGCACGATTACAGATTTGCAAACATCGGAAGTACACAGCCGTTAAAGAAAATCAGACACACCATATTTATGAGCTAATTTCGTGTCGACATTTGAAGAATAAAAAATCCTCTTAGAATAGCTAGTGCTGAAGCTCGGCTTTCATGTAGGCTAACGCTTTGTCTCACCCACACGGCTAGTTGCGAAGTCCATCCTAGGAGTTACTATTTTATGCATTGAAAATCTGAACAAATTTATCATGATTTAACTCATTTTTACACAAAAACTTTTAATATTTCTAAAAATTTTTACATAAAATGTTTGAAAGATGTAAATTTAAGAAATAGATTGCATTAACAAAGAAATGTCTAACTTCAATATTGAAAACGCATGACTTGTTTGAATGAAACTGAACTTTTGGATTTTTTAATTTCTAGTTTTTAATGAAAAATAGCCCAATGGCAAATTATTATTAGAACATTACTTAGAGAGAAAAAAATGGGTCAGTTTTTGAAAATATCTTGTTGATAATGTTTTTGAATTTAAACGATTCCATTCAAAATGACACGAAAACTACTCATGATTTTAAAAGAATCGTATAAGATATTAGTTATAGATTTAACTTTTAAAAACAAATTTAATTTAGAAATATCTTTCTTCAATAATATTGTAGAAGATCCTCAAGAAAATTTAACTATGGTAGTTTTCGAATGTTTGGAGGTTTTACTAGGTTTTAATGGTTTCACTGAAAGTCCTTTCAAAAATTAACATCAGATTAGGTGGATCAGAGCATGAATTGATGTCACTGCAATAACTCTGACCTGGAGATCGTAGAGTTAGGGTCCCGGCGGTGCGATAGTAGAATTTTCAACAATAACGCGTTTTAATGCTGTATACCTACAAATTGCGTTCCATAAGTTATGCGACCAAATTCATAATAAAATTTAGTAAATATATTCGTACAGTTAGTCGAAAATTTCATAATAGCTGCCTCTTGAGTCCTATTCACTTCCTGAGGCAATGTTTCCAGGTTAGGAAAGCATCCTGGAACGTATTCGCCAGGAAGCCCTTGAACCGATGTAACATGAGCCTTCATATTTTCAATCGTGTCCCAATGTTTACCTTTCATGCTTTCGAGGAAACAAAAAGACTATAAGGAGTCAGATCGGGACTGTACAGAGTCTCACAGAGTATTGGGTTGTGAGTCATGACCAGGAAGTCGTGTAACAACGAAGGCGATGTAGCTTGGCACGTTGTCGTGATGAAGTTTCCACGCACCCTAAATAAAGCTTCATCAGCACGCGACCATCCTACTCAATCTTTCCAAAGTGACCATGCACTTACCAGTAGAAAACTGCGTTCACAGTGGTATTGTTTGGTACGAATTCGTGGTGGACAATGCCTCTGATGTCAAGGGAGACAATGAGGTGATGGTTTTGATCCTGGACGTGCTCAAGCGTGCCTTCTCGGGGCGAGGCGACGCTGGGGTATGCCACCCCAAAGTCTGCCTTTTTGACTCCGATGGTACCTGAGTTTTTAAAACATGGCCAATTTTCACACATTTTCTTGAGTTCATAATCCCGAGAGCACTCGCATGGCCTTTTGTTCGTTAGTCAACACTTTTAGAACCAGTTTGGCGCACACATTTTTCATGATAAAAATATGATCATTGAAAAGAAGATATAATCTTCTATTACAATGCAAAAAACGGTAGTTTACGTAACGTTTCTGCCATCAGTGAAGATTCAACTGTTAGAATTCAAGCAATCACGCACAAGCGTCACATTTGGCGTCGACTCAGGAGGTTGAGGGACGTCCACTCCGTGGGTCGTCGGCGACGTCGTGGTCTTCCTTGAATCACTAGTTCCATCATAGAACTTGTAATTTTGATGAGAAATAACTCCTAAACACCTGCTGAATTTATAGAAATGTTTCAGTGGCGGACTTCCCCGTTTAACCCAAATTTGAAAGGGTAGTGTTGTTCCACAGAGTGATCCATCCCGCTGGAAACTCAAAACTGGGTCCATGGGACAGCACAACCTGACTCTCCGGCAGCTTGGAGTCAACTGAGACCGGGCACGTTTTAAAGCTAATATCCCCATTCATCCAACAAGAACTCGCTTCAATATATTGCTGCGTCAAAAAAATTGTATTACTTACAGCACGCACCTTTTATGCCAAAGTAAGCCGCTGTCTGGAGAAGAATTCTAGCGATAGGCTGCTCTGATCGGTAGTTTTACGTGTTTTTTCCTTTTAATGGGCAATTGCTGGAGTAGTACCCTAACACATAGGCACAGACAGCACACCATCTTTCCTTCCTTTTCCTTGTCCCATCCTCACCCTTTACTTATACTTACATTTACATGTACTATAATACCACACGCCGGGAGATCAGTCGGGAGATTAGGGCTTGATCGCCCAGCTGATAGGAGATACGTGGTTGAGGAAAACCCTGCAATTCGACAAGTAGTTCGGCGTCGGATCTTGCCAATCGCGAGGGAAGATCACTAGTAGCAACCGCGATAAAACATGCACAACACTTACGAGACCTCAGCAGTTGACTAGCCGAAAACACTAAATAATCAATAAATATTGAAAATGTAAATGTTTTGATTCAAATTCGCAGGGTCTTGTGTGCGGTCAAGCCATATCTGCATTCCCAGATCAAATACCTCAAACATTCCAAAATAAAAGCATTTTACCTTCAACATGTCCAGAGTAAATAAATCAGCAGCTCACTTGCATTTTCTCTCCAGCATCGCGGGCTCACTTTCAGTTCAATAGCATGTATGTTGATCGACATCGTATCCAGGTCACAATTCGTAATTCGCTGCGGCCCTAATAACGGACGTGTTAAATATGCACTAGATGAACCCGTGCGGAAATATCGCGTATTTTTGCACATGAGAGGATACTAAAATACTTTAATCCTTAGATCAACATTACATTCCAGAACTATAACTTAATATTTCAAAAGAAGTACTTTGGGCACATCAGATTAGCCTTTTCAAATAAAAAAAACAGATTTTTCGTATTATTGTAGCACACTATTTTAAATTAATATCAGAGGTCACCAACTGAGCGATCAACAGATTTTGAGACTCAACCATCAACAGAGCGAAGTCTTTCAAAAGTCAAACATTCTGTCTCTAGAGATCTATGTTTTGTGTAATGTTATTATGTGAAAAAACATTATCACTACGAACGCATGTAAAAAGTAATATAGTGCACGTGCTAAAATTATTAGTATTACTCAGATCCGCAGAGTGAAATCCCTGCACTCATACCACTACGTCACAAAAGCGGCGCATGGGACGAATTCTGGCAGAGGCATAAAAAAGTAAATGCCCGATACATCTAAAAAAACTCAACAATCAAAATATACGTTAGAACTCCAATAGCCTCCAGTCCGTTCAGATCGATCAGAGAATATTCATCTTGGAAAAAATCGGCTGAACGGTTTAGGCGCTACAAGTGTTCACAGACCGACAGTTGCCAGGTGGATTCGCTGATGGTAATCCCGAGCCCGACAACTGCTAAGGGCATTATTCCCGTAAACGCAGTACATGTTTTGTTCGGGAGGTGATCTTCCCGTCTCTAGATGGCTAAATCAGGCTCCAACCTTCCGTAGGCTGGCCGGGTTTATCCCAACCAGGTACCAAACCAGGCACCAAAGGGGCATTTCCCCAGCCGGGACAAGCTCAAAGCTTCCCACCTGTCTCCCGGCATGTGTGGTACATGTAATAGTAAGTGTGTGTAAGTAAACGGTAGAACAGGACAAGGAATAGGAAAAAATCGCGTACGGTCCGTGGCCCGTTAGGTAGGGTACTGCTCCGACTTTCGCCAGTGTTGTTCGCAGAAAACACGAAAACTACCGATGAAAGCAGCCGACCAATAGAATTTTCCTACACACAGCCTCTGAATTCGAACTAGTAATCTGGCTAGTATCGAAAAATACTGCCATCGTCGTGACTCGAACCTTAGACCTCTGGATCAGTGGCACTAATAACATCAGTTGATGCCCTAAGCCACCCATACTGGTCAGCTGTTTAAGATATCTTAGTCGGCCCCATAGATACTGGTTACATAGATATTGCTTTTAAATTTCATCCTGTTAGAGTGATTAGTTTATAAAATAACCGGTTCATACAGGTGCACAGAAAAATAACAATTTATTTGATGGTACACACGTTTTACAAATCCAACAAGAGATGTGAAAATTAGTTTAAAAGTTGAAAATTTGAAAATCACGTACAGACACTTCCAGTTTATTTTAATTAATTAACTGTGTTTGTTATTATAATTGCTTTAAATATATTTCAATAAAATTTCTGGAATTCTCAACAATTTTCTGTGACAACAGAATTATGACAAAAAATTATTACCGATCGAGGCCAGCGACCCTTCCTGCCAAAGAGCTGAGTGCGCGCCCGACGAGCTCCCGACGATCGACCATCTCGGACATCCGGGTGGAACATGAGGGTGGTTTCAGTTTTAGCATTAGGAAGCCCAAACATTGAGAAAATGTAAACGAAATATCCTTTGGGCGACCAAAGGTGTCTGGGAAGAGAATCACGCATAACCGAAGAGCTAGTTCTATACCACCACTCGTTTACTTATTTACCACACGCAATTACATACGAGGGGAACTTTTTAAAAAAATTGAAGCGGGTTTTGGGAAAATATTTTTTTAAATTGCATAAAATTCAGATAGAATTTAAGTAAAATCTGCTCGTTTTTTCAAAGAATTGTACATGATCTTTTTTAAAGAGCAGATTTTTTACAACATAATTTGTTTAAACCAAAAATTGCTATCTCTAATTTTGTAGTTTTCAAATGTTAACTTTCTGACAATTTCCAAAAAACGGAACAATAGCCGATAATGAGACAAGCATCATAATTGTTACCGCCTCTCACTACATATCAAGAGAAAATAAAAAAAAAACAATTGGAGCGGCTTTTGAGAAAATATTACAAATATTTCGCCAGAAATTTCACGAAAATTACACGGAAACTACTCATATGTTCGAAAAATTGAACAGGAACTTATTTAAAAATCCCTCTTCAAACAATAGATTTTTTTCATAAAGGAAATCTATCTCCAATACTATAGTTGTAAGAAGACGCCCCAAAAACTGTTCTTTTTCAATTGTCAAAAAATCTTTGAATTTAACGAACATGTTACTACCGCCATTCTCTTAAGCGTTCTTTACGCTACCCGAAGGAAAAGTTTCATAGAAAAAATTTGGTGCAATTTTTGAGAAAATTTTGAAAATGTTTTAACGCTTCATATGAAGTACCCTCAAAATTCAAAATATCCCTTTGCAACTCCCCAAGCCACGAGTTAATTCAGATCGATTGGGGAATACCAATTAAGAAGAAAATCTGCTGAATTGTTTAGACTAGCGTTTGACCACAGGTGGGCGGATAGACGGACAGACAGACGTTTTGCTGTCAATCGATTTTTCGGTATCAAGAAACAACAAAACCTGGATTCTGGCCACACCACGTGATATAATTTGTTCTAGATTAAGCAACAGGATTTATCCACTTTTTCGCAACCAGAGCCCGGAAATTAAAGTTTTTCTTGCGAAAAATCGCCGTTCTCCGGCGCACGACTACATAACGTTCTCTTCTTACGAAGTATTCTTAAGGTGAGAAAGTAATAATATGGAGTTGAGTATCCTCCTCTTAAACCATAAGCTTTGAATAAAAGTCTAAAAATATATCATTTTTTGGACTGGGGCATTCAAAACAAAACTCGTGTCTCTACGGGACAGGAAGATCTGCATTTATGGCTTTAAAACGCAATGTTTCATGTCCGTAAAGCTAGCACCTCCAACTTTAAAAAATATGAAAAATTCTTGCGCCATAAATTTGGTCTAATTTTGGGCTAATTTCAACCCCCTCCAATAATTTTGGGCTAGTTCCCAGTACACCGAAATAAAGATATCAAATTGAGAATGGTTATTTTAGCACTCCCACTTACTCAAAATTCAATATTTTTTGCATTTTCGAAACAATTTAATTTTGGGCTTCGGTGGTTAACAATTTAGAATTTTGAAACTTCTCCCTAACTAAGAAAACATAAAATGAAAACTACCGTAATTTTTCAAACTTCAAATTTTTTGTGCCATAATTTAGGATAATTTTGGGTACTTTAGTGGCACCAAAAGAATGTTTTCTATTTCCCCACAAACCCCCGCAATTAAGGTTTAAAAATTGGGGATGGTAAAGTAAACCCGCACTTACTCAAAATTTGAAAATTTTTGTACAGGTGTATCGTGCGAATTTTGGGATTCATTGGTCAATTTTCCGAAACACTCCTAAACAGATGCGATAAAATTGAGAAAGACAAAACAGTTAATTAAGCATGCATTGGCAATTTCAATGTAACATTAAAAAATATAGAAAAAACAAAAATTGAAACAGAACACTACACTGGAAACAATGGCACTTGTTTCAAATAAACCTTTATACTTTAAAATACGAACAACAGATTACGATAGACAAAAGTTCTTGCCTCTATTCCATTCATTAGAAGTATTGGCAAAACCTCATCTAATTTTAGAACTTTTGTATACTTTAATATCTTCTTCACACAAACTCCAAGATACGGGACGAATGTGTTTAATAATCTTAAGTTTAATTATATACAATACAGCAAAATAAAAGGAACTCGATGTGCCGAAATCTGTTTTGCGATTCTTCCATTCTTTCCAAATAATGGAAAATCCTCAGGCAAAATATATTAGATGTTTTCTCAATTTTTCATTCGTCAATTAAGACTAAAACATTTTTAAAAAAGTAAATAAGGAATTTACTAATACTAAATTTACTAATTGTACTCATATTAGCAAATAAGATATGCCTTTGAAATAATTTAGAGCTAGTCATGCTGTTCTTGAAAAAAGGGAAAAGTAATCAAAACAGTCCCAATTTTTTCGATCTTCGTAATATGGGTTATTATAAAACCTAAACTACTTAGATTTCGCATCCAGCAATTCAATATTATATAAAAAATACTCAAAGGAATTCGAAAATACCCAAAAATAATTTTGGGCTTCTCTCCTTTCTTTCCAAAAAATAGAAAATTCTCGTGCGAATTATATTAGACCTTTTGACCACTTTTCAATTTCTCAAAAATAAACTCAAAAATACTGAACGAATGGAATAATGAATTTATTGTCAATTGTACACATATATGAAAATAAAATTCACGTCTCAAATAATTTTGGGCAAGTCTCGTTATTAAAAAAAAATAATTATCGAAACAGTGCCAAAATTTCTCGGATCTTCAAAGTTTGCGTTGTTATAAGACCTCAACTACACGTTTTTCTCTTCCAGCAATCGAATATTGTTAAAAACAAATATAAAAGAGTTCGATAATGTCCAAAAATAATTTTGGCCTTCTCTCGATTCTATTCAAAAAATAGGAAATTCTCTTGCCAACTATATTAGACTGACCACGTTCCCGTTACTCAGTAAATACTGTACGTGTGGAAATAAGGAATTTATTGGCAATTTTACATATTTTGATACATAAATTGCGACCCTGAAATAATTTTAGGCTTGTCTGCTCTCACTGGAAAAAGGATATACTAATAAAAACAATATCAATGTCTTTCCGATCATCAATATTTGCGTTGTTATAACACCTAAACTACATGAATTTTGTTTCCAGAAATCCAGTTGAGGTTACACGAGACCTTTCATAAGTACAACAGGGACGTCATATAAATGCAGATGGGCTTCGCCAAAAAATCTAAAAGAATGATGATTGTTTGCCAATTTAATTAGTAGAATTAAAAATCAATTACTGATTGGTTATTGAATTTGTTGTTTATTTGCCGGGTCTTTTATAATTATTGATATCTGTGCCAGTAGTAATCACCTGAAAAGGATTGAAATGAAATATTTTTAATTGACTTGTCTTTTGAAGACCTCACAGTAAAAATATGAGTTAATAGGAATAATCAATTTGTTGTCACCAAAGTTGTGTAAACAAATTAACAATAAAATCACAATATACAATAAAATTGTGTAAACGAATTAAAAATACAGTAATTACTCAGTAACAGTAATGATAGTAATTACTCAGTAACGGAGGATTACTCCAGAGAAAGCGCTCAACGCCCAACTATGGATAATGAGACGCGTTGCAGCAACAAGGACGCAACAATAAAAAATGATTCAACCGTGGCCGGTATATTTTATTTTGTTGAAGACGAGAGGCAGCTTTTCATAGAGCTCTTGAAAATTTCCCGAGCGTCGAACTGGTAAAGATGCACACTGGCTTCCGTGATGAAGCAGAACACCTTTAAGACTCCTTTTCGATGAATCTATAAACATCGTCCATTCATCTTTATCGTTGGTGATATTAATTTTGCTCATCAATCCTGAAACATCAAAACAATAGATTAGGTTCTCCTACTCTTCAAAGTTCTTAACGAAGTCTATTTCTTGATTTCTATAGCAATAAAAAGAGGTTCTTTTGGTCAATATTTTTTTTCTTTCGACACCTCAGTTGCCTTTTTGAAAGGCCCATATCTCAAGTCCGATCGTTAAGTTCAAACAGAGAAGGGCTGAGGGAAATCGCCTTCAGAGGGCTTATATTTGGTATCGGAATCTTGAACTTCTGGACCGGGAGCGGTAGCTCAGTGCATCAACTGATGTCACTGCAGCGCCTCTGACCGGGAGGTCCTAGGTTCGAGTCCTGACGGCGGCAGGATTTTCGATACTAGCTTTTCAGCTAGGTCGAATTCAGTCGCTGTCTGGAGGAGAATTCTAGCGGCCGGCTGCTCTGGTCGGTAGTTTTCCGTGGTTTCTCCGATCAACACCAGGCGAATGCCGGAGCAGTACCCTACCAAACGGGCCACGGACCGCGCGCGATCTGTCCTTCCTCTTCCTTGTCCTATCCTCTCCCCTTACACACACACTTACACTAACATGCACTACACTACCACATATTCCGGGAGACCGGTCGAGAGCTTATAGCTTGTCCCGGCTGGGGCGGTGCCCCGCTGGTGGGAGAGTCCTGGTTAGGGGGAAACCCCACTAGTCGACGGTAGGTCGGCGCCGGATCTCGCCATCCAGCGGGGGAAGATCACCGCCATCTCCCGAGAAAAAACATGCACTGCACTAACGGGACTAATGACCACAGTAGTTGACGCGCCCGGAAACACGAAACAATCAATCAATTGAACTTCGGGATGTTCCGAATCTAACCACTCTGAAGAGATAACTGACAATTAAGTTGGAGGCAAAGGCACTGCCACCCGAGGTTCATGATGAACCGGGCGTATAACTGATGGAATGTTAGAGGTTGGAATATAAGAGATAAGCTTTTAATTTTTGCGGTTATACCCACGGTCATGGCAAGATCTAAAGTATTAATCATCAGAGTGTTTTTTCGGTTTTCTCCATGTCATAGGATTTCCAAATCGTCTTCTTCCCTCTGAGCCAGAACCGTTGATCATTGAGACACAAACTTTGTGAAGAGCCCACGATTTGTACTGGTCTCAGAGTTTTATGCCAAAATGCGCACGATAAATTTGTCTTAGAGAGTCCTTAATGCTCCTAATGAAATTGTTAATAAAAATACATTCATTTTATGCATAACAAAAGTCTTGATAAAAGTTTCCAAATCAATTTTTAGACGATCAGTGTTTGGTTTTCGTTTTATTTTACTCGTACAAAGTTTCGGAGATCAAATGTGTCTCCATTAGGTCCAGGTACAAGTCGGTACGCACAATTCGTAGCTAAAATACCATAATAAAATATAAACATTATTTTATATACAAAATTTTAATATAAATGAAAGACATAAATAAGCAGAATAACTTAGGAATCGGAAGCTTACCTTTTATTTTTATTATTTTAAAATATTCTAAAATGCACTGTTATATGATATATAAATGTAATTAATACACAATTAATATTGGAATTTTAAGTTGATAATTCAATTAACATGAGCAATGTTATTCATTGCTAAGGTTACTCATTGTTATTTGTTGGTATTCTGTTCCAAAGTTTACAATATTATCACTTTCAAACGTAAGAACCTGACTGGGTGAACAAGGTAAATGACAAGAGGAAAAGAGTTATTTTTCAGTTCCAATTCTATGGTATTATATTATCATAGGTATTCTTGAAATTGTTGCATTCAAGGTTTGTATTAATAGTATTATTTAATTTGATGATCAATGTTTCCGATACAATTCTAGGAAATCTTCTAGATTCTTTATCAAGTATATATACATTTTTAAAATCTATTTCTTTTATTCTGTGATTGGTCACTGAATTTTGTACTGTATACTACGTCACTCTAATTACAACGTACTGATTCTAATTTACTTTCATTGCCTGGTATGTGGCAAGGCAATAACATAATTATGATAGGACCTGACACCTTGCATATGATCAGAAGTTTTTTTATATAACATCAAATTTAAAGTAAACCATATAATATAATTAATAAAATGGTGAATAATAATTCTTCCCTTTGCCTCCTCTTTTTCTTATGCGCGCATATTGAAATTTTAACTAAAAGAACAGTTGAAACAGTTTGGCTTAATCAACCTTCCATAATAATAAATTCAAAAACTTTAACATATTTTGTTGATTTTTAAATCAATATTTAATAAATAATTGTTATTAAAAGATAATGTATGTAGATAATTGTAAGATAACTTTTAATATATCATTGTTATTAAGTAATACAACGTAGATAACATAATCATTAATCAAATAAAACATAGTCATTAGCTGAATAAGATAATCTGAACCGAAGTTTCTCCCTTGCTGAATGTTCTAATTCAAGAATTGAAATGTTGCTACATTCTCTGATGAAGGTTTCAGCTGATGAACTGAAACGTTGTGAAACATTAAGATAAGTTATTTCATTCAATTGTCCATCAGCTAACTACATATGATGTATTATTGTACCTTAATGTGTAATTATTGTTAGCTCAACGTATTAGTAATAAAAGAGCTTATAATAATACCCAAATTGTATAAAATTGCTTATAATATTACCCAAATCGTCTTTTAATAAACGTTCAAAAGTTCACAAGTCATTATAACATTTCCTTACTCTCTGTTAATCTACAATCAATCGGATGTCCTTTCAACTTACAATTCATCGTTGTTAACCTTCAACATGATTTGATAGCATTTAAGTATTATTGTTGTAGATATTTTATTCCCACTGCTGCGGTACTTTGACAATCATTCACAGTCAGTTCTATAATTTCTTATTTTATTGTGCCCATATTAATTGGAAGGTTAGGAAGTATAATTTTAGGTGTTGTAAGTGAATAATGATGATAATATTCTCTGTTGTATTACGTCATAACAATGATTCATTCAATATCAATTTTCAGAAATAGAATCCACCAAAGTTAGGTGATTGAATTAACATGTTATATCAGAAAATTCATCTGGTATTCATACCTTTTATTTATTTAGTCAAGACCAGTCAAAAACTCTATGTGACGTATGGGGGAGAAAATCATATGCGCACGCTTTCTTGAGTTTCAGAATCCCTTCCCAACAATTTAACTATTAATAGTTGAAAGATGAATAATAATAATAATTAAAAAAGCGAGAGATAAACATTTCAAAAACTAGATATTTTCTTTGCCGAATTATAGAAAACTTATTTGTAACGGCAAACGAACGAACAGATTTGATTTTTCTGTATTGTTAACAAAATAGAAACTCACCCTAAGCTCTACTACCACAACAAGCAAAAGAAAAGTTCAATAAAACGTTCGCATAGTGAAGCTTCATTTACGTCCAGAATCGAATCAAGGGGCTTATTCTTAAATGCGGAAAATTGTTTATGGTTTGGTATGGTTAACATCTCAGTGGTAACGTGGATAACTACTTCCAGTCTTATTGATTCGCTTTTACGGTGAGAATTGACTACATTTTTGGTGGGATTTTTCAGCACTTTCCGAAAGAACAGCCATCTCATGATTTATCGTAAAATAAGACTTAAGTGATACTGCGCTAGTGATCAGCTCCGGATGTAGCTTGGACTACAGCAATAGTGCACGCGACCACTCGCACTACAGTTTCTGACGGAGGAAGTCGACCGCCTCTGTGGATTTCGAGCGTTGTGAGCGAGGTGGCGGTAGTGAAATTCAAGAGTGACTGTATTGTGCAATCAGTACGAGTGGAAATGGAATATATTATCGGCTAGAAATAGCGGAAGAAGAATTTCGTTATGTTTCGGAAGGTGGTGAAAACAGTAGTGAAGAAGAGCTGAATAAATGTAATATGTTGACAAGGATGACTTCAGTTATTTCGCAAATTAATTACGTAGTCAACACCTCATCAACATTCCTACAATTAAAAACGAACAAATTAACAACGTAGAATGTGAGCATATAACACTTTTAGTGAACCTGTAGTAATATGTACCTTAAGAATCCAAATATGTAAGATTCGAAACGTTGTAAAGAGTTGAAGAAGAATAAAATGTCAATATTTGGTACTTAAAATTCAATTCGTGTCTGTTACTGGTAAATTACAAGGTAAAGCTGTGGAGGGAAACAGAGGCATAATTAGAAGGAAGCTGGCGGGACGTATGCTACAAATGCCGGGAAGGGAGAGGGCGCTTGATAGAACTAATATTTATTAACTGTAGAAATTTAACGTATGATAAAAAATTAAAAAGTTGTAGGAGCTAAGCAGTAAAACTAGAAACTGCTACTTGAGCTTAATTTTCATGTTGAACTTCTAGATATTTTTTATTTACTTATTTTACGTCAAAAACAGTTAAAACTGTTTGTTACGTGCTATGGAGAGAAGTGAATTTTGTTCGCGTTTTCAAAAATCTGTAATCCCTTCACTAAGCCATATACTACTTGAATTTTGAATACAGAAAAAAATTAGCATTTTTTCCAAGTATTGTTAAAAAAACGCTCTGACGAAATAATATATTTTCAAAGATAAATCAGCAATAAATTTGGGCTCTTATCCATTATGTCCTTTGTCGAGGATTAATGGATAAGATATTCATAAATTGATAATATTCCTGCCGCGACAACATGGAGAACGATAATTGGAATAACTATATTTTACACTGAATTCTAGAACACGTACACAGATAATGAAGTTAAACTTATATCCAGAACAGAATCAAGGGGCTATCTCAGCATTTGCTCAATGGATCAGGGAAACTGGACAAATACCCTCATCGAGATGGGGATTATTGACCCGCAGGCTGCGGTACAATACTTGTTACAGGTTGTTTACATTTATACAATACAAATGGTAAATAATGCATTAAATATCACTGTTAAAATTAATGTTACTTCCTTGTGATCCTCAGAATAGTCTCTAATTATATAGAAACAGTTATGCAGCAGAAACGATTTCACTTGGGATTTAAATTTTTCTATCAAATTTAATCGTTTAATGTCATCTGGCAAAGGGTTGTAAAATAATGTACATATGTGAATTTTTTGTAATGAGATGTTGAACTGTCACCTGATGAATATGATTTCTACGTCGTGTGTTATAGTAATAGACATCGGCGTTTTCTCAAAATATATCCCTGCCCTTAAGCAAGTCATTTCTGACAAAAACCACTGATTCGTAAATCATCAGACAAGGTAATGGTAAAATTCCTAGATTAATAAAGAGACGCTTACAACAATCACGTGGGTGGGATGAGGTTATAATTCGTACAATTCTTTTTTGTAATCTAAAAGTCTGGGAGCTATAAGATGTATTTCCCCAGAATATTATGTTATATATCAGGCGGGAATGAACATTTGCAAAACAAACCCAACAAGCAAGGCTGACTGAATTTGAAAGAAGTATGAAAGCGTTGCATAGTGAAATTAATTTTGTGTTCTTTCTACATTTAAATGGACGTTCTATTTAAGGTTTGACTGAATTGAGAGACCTAAAAATTTAGTTTCCCTAACATCAGTCGATGGTACACTCTTCATTTTCAATGGAGCACAGAATTGTTTATTTGAAATAGCAAACAACATTAAAACCGTTTTCTTTTCATTTACTATTAATTTGTTATTTCGGAATCAATTTGAAACATCTGAAATTGTACTATTTACGTTTTTTTTATTGCAAAGAATGTTCGTATCATCGGCAAAGAGAATTGTTTTTCCGTTTCGAATTGTCGAGGGCATATTGTTTACGTATAGCGAGAAGAGAATAGTACCTATAATCGATCCTCGAGGAACTCCACGTGCAATTGGCAAAGAGTCGGAAAGGTGTGTACACAATGTTCCATCATTTCAATAAGGTATTTCTGAGATCGTTGTTTAAGGTACGAAGATAATCAATCTAGGGCAATATTACGGATTCCATATGAAGGTAATTTTGAAAGTACAATGTCATGATCACTGTCGTCAAAAGCTTTTGAGAGATCTTACAGTCATTCAATAAGCGCTTCGTTTTGGTCCAATGATGAGGCAAAATCTTTAAGAAAAGAAAATGTGGCTATTTCCGTAGATTTTGATTTTCTAAATTCGTGTTGGCAATATAAAAGTGTGTCGTGTTTACTGAGAAAGTTTTCCATTCATACGTAAAACGTTCCTAATACTTTTTTAAAAAACAGACAAGTGAAATTTTTGCCAAGAATTTTCAATTTCATTTTTGTTCCCTATTTTAAGACCGGCTTAATCTTATCTGTTTTGAAAATATCTGGAAACGTTCCGGTGCATAAGAATGCATTAAATATACGAGGTAACGGGTGTATAACAGCAGGCACACTGCTCTTTAACAAAGAACCCGGAAATTCATGTAAACCGGCCAAATAATTATTTTTTAGTTTACCGATTATTTTGCGAATTTCATAGGAAAAAGTTTCAGAAACGAACATCGTGTCTATAATTTTGGGAGAAATGTCTATTATTGAATTTTGTGGCGGAAGACCCTTAGTAAAATCGGCAGCTATTCTCGAACAGTATTGGTTAATAAGACTAGCCATTGTGGCCGGATCGTTCACATTTATATCATTATATTTTAAAACATTTTCTACAAGGTTTCTAGTTGATTTTGTCGTGTTTTTCATTATATTCCAAATTGCTTTTGTTTTGTTATTTGAGTTCAAGATATTGTGATTGTGTTTCGTGATTTTAGCCTGTCTTATGACTTTTCTTAACAATTATTTGTATTTTTTATAGTAGAGGAGGAAATCTTGAGATACGTTGTGATGTTTAGAAATGGGAGAAAGAATTCGCTTGTTTTTACATGATGTCTTAATACCTATTGTTATCCAAGAATTTCTTTTCCGTGAAATATTTAATCTTCGCTTTTAAAGAGGAAAGCAAGTGTTAAAATGAAATGAAAGCTTAGAAAAAAATATATTAATCGTTTGTATTAACAGTATTATAAACCACGTCTCATTACTCCTGCATCAAGTAATCAATGAATAATATTATTTTACTTTTAGTAAACAATCTACTCTTACGTGTATTATCCATTTTGGCAGTGTTCGCATTTTTTATAATGGCGAGGATTTGCACATCATGGTCATAGTATCCTAAATCTTTTGTTTCACCTTCATATCGAGTACTAATTTTGTTAATTATAATTTGATCGATTGCCTTCATTGAATTTAAAGTGATCCTTGTAGGTATATTTATTGTAATATCTAAACTGAAAGAATTATTTAAATGTATAAAATGTTCTTTTTCTCAAGATTCGAACACAAAATCAATGTTAAAATCTCCGCATAAACAGTGGATTCAAAAGAGCGATTGTTGACATTTTCAAGTGTTATGTCCAGTTTTTCTAAGAACAAAATATAATCTTCAGCGCTCTTTGTTGGAGGCCTGTAGATGCAAAGTAATATCAATTTTAGCGAAGGAAATGTACAACAGAAATTAGAAAACATTTTCAACGGAATACATATTTAATTCCGTCAAGGAGATAAAATCAATATTATTTCTCACCTAAATACAAGAACCCCCATGTGTAGGACCTTTATGCGATTTTCTCTCTCTACAATAAAAAACTGTGAGGTAAAGGTTTGGAATTAAGGAAATGCTAAGTACATTAGAAGACAACCAATGTTCTGTAAAACAAAGAACATCCATTTGATTTAAATCGCTCTATAGAGCTGCCTCGATAAACTCAGTTTTATTTGACAGGGATTGAACATTATGGTGCAGTATGTTTATCTTTTGCAAGTACTTACACGTTTTTTCTGCTGCATCTAACAGTAGTTGCTATATATTTACTCCATTTTTACGTCGAGTGCGTGGTCGAAGGTTGTAGTGTGTGTCCCGGCAGTGACAGGTTGTGAGGAAATTAGCGCATCAGGTGTAGATGAATTGGTAGTGGGAATGGGAGAAACGGGAGTAGGTTCAGAGGAGGAGGTAAGAGGTTTCGAAATAAGGGTGAAGGTAAGAGAACGTAAGGAAGGTGAAAGGAATGGATTTTGGGCAGGAGAATGCCTAGGACTGGAGTTGATGTATTGTGCAAGCTTGTTACCGACTGCATGTTTTCCAGCGAGTTTCATGTGAAGACCATGCCGGGTAAAGTGTTTTGCTGAGAGGAAATTATTTTCAAAAAGTGTGACATTTGTTTCTCTCAGTTGCAGTTTTAATTGTTGGTTTACGTGCTTAATCTTGCTGCATAGTGTTGGTCTGTTGTACCAGAAGGGCAGACTTGAGACTACAATATTATTATTTTGGCGGCACATTGTAATTTGTTTAGATGTTGTTCAGGTGTAAAGTTACCGCCCAAGGTAATGTTATTCTGCCTTTCTATGATAATCACTTTGTCCTCATTGGTCAGTGTCTTCGTGTGGGTGTCCAACTCTGCAGTCACATCTGCAAACCTCCCGTTAGGTTTAAATATAGATGAGACTGAGAAATTGGAGGGTAACTTCCTACTGAGAATGGAGGACAGATGGCGACCATGGCTGTCAGTTAAAATAAGTACGTGTTTTTTAGGCTCAGTAGGAATTTCGTTGTTTTCAAGTGGGCTAGAATGAGCAGCTTTACGTGTTTTGGTTTTACGCACTTCCTAGCCTGTTTGCGTTGGTGTGTGCATGTATTTGTCGATGGCGGAGAAGGGTTGTGAGTATCACGAAGGCGAGGAAAATTTGTTTTGAGTTGCGACTGGAAGTGGTGTCTGTGTCTTCGGTGCAGTCACGGGTGCACGGTTGGTATTATTCGCGATTTTGCCGACTTGTACCCAACCGTCTGTGTAGAAAACGACCTCTTCCAACCTTCGGATATGTTGATCTAAATTATTGTTTACATGTGTGAAGGCTTTCAGAATGTCGGCTTTGAGAGTGTAGAGAGTAAAAAGTGTAGAACGAGCAGTAGCCATGTCACGAATGCGTTTTAATATACGTGATAAAAATTATATTAAATACTATAAAACTCAGATAAGTGCAACCATCACCAGGATTAATACTTTAAAAGTGTAAGATTGATATGTATTTAACAAATTAAAAAGTAAGATTCAATATAAGCATGTATGCTACCCACAAAATCTATTGAAGAAATCTACTCACGAATCTACTTACGAAAGTAAGCAAAGGGGCTATGTAGACTATCGTTCACTTAAGCTGCAACTGTTTAATACAACCAGTAGATTACACTTTGCCCTAATTAGATAAAATATATTATCTGAAAGTTTGTCTTCTAAATATAGAATAAGATTTGAAACACAAATTGAAAACTATTTGATACATCGTCTTCGTAACACCCAAACCAACGGAATCATCACTTGTCGCAGAAATACAATAAATATTTCAGTGATTAAATTAACACAGTGATTTAATATTGGAAATAAATCGAGCTGTTATAATTTTTAACACTTATCACCACCTCGTAAATCAGAAGTTCGTTGAGGTTCCAGTATCCATTTAAAATTCGTAATCTGTTGGTTTGTGTTGGTTACAGCAAGAAAATCTGTCGAAATTATATTTTCAGCTAACCTGCAACAAGTAATGAAAGCACTTAAAACATACGAGGTACAGTCAAAAAGCTAAAAAGTAGCTTTCTATGCCCTTTGTCTGGAGAAGTTTTAGCGGTATAGAAAATTTGTTTTCGCGCATTGTTCCAACGAGAGTGATGTCCCGTTTCAGAGGCTTCTGGATCAACTGGCATGATGTAAAAAAATTGTCACAAGTTTTATTGTGACCCTTCAGACGTAAGCACAACATTCGTTCCAAGATTTTATTCTTCGGGTGTCCTTTCTTGATTGCCAGTGTGTGGTTGAACTTTCAACACGTAACTTGTTGGAATATGAAGACTAAGAAGCGTCAAAAAATCTACATTCAAACAGGACATGAAAATATTAGTTTCTTTCAGTGGTGAATTTTGGGATACACCACGTATACCGCCGGTATATCTAGTAATTCGAAGTGTATAATATATATTTCGTAAGTTTTGTAATCCTCTAAAAAGTTATTGAGGTTTCGAAAGCCTTAAAATAGATACGAAAAAATAACTCTGTTTAGCTACCGAGAGCTAGTCAGTCTTCCGCATCCGTAAGCGCTATGAAGTGCGTTAGAGTGCGAAGTTTCAAACAGTTCTTAATGCTGCCCAGAGAAATCGCTAGCGCAGAAGAAGGCGCATGCCAACCGCGATAACTTAGGGCTCCTCATGTTTCAAGGGTGGGGAGAGGGGAGGATGCGCGTCTGGACGGTCCGTAGGCACCGCAAAATATTGCGGTGAACAGTCCTCTTGTGATTCGTGAGTTACGCTTCTCTCAAGTTTTTGTGAAAATTGAGTGTGTGTTAATGATCCACAAGTCAGTGGTTTGTGTAATTGTCTTATAGAACAATTTTTAAGGGCGGAATTTCATAGTATTGGGATTTCAGAAAAGTTCAAAAAAAAAAAAAAAAAAGAGAACCGTAGAGGTAACTTCTTTAAAGTTCCATAATCAATCTGTACTAACGTGAGGTGAATCACTGTAAAAGAATTTCAACTAAATGGCTTACCTTAACTGCAATAATACAGGTTTTGTAATATTGATAGTATCCTAACCAAGAACAGATTCTGTAGATTCTGTTCAAAAACAGAGGGGAAAATCTCCATCTTCAATATTCTAGTTGTATGAAGACCCCGAATAAAATTTGAACTTTCCCAATTTTCAAAAATCAGGAAACGAAAATAAGAACTGCACATTTCTCTTAAGCGTCCTTTACGCCATCCGAAGACAAAGTTTAATCAAAAAGATTGGAGCAGTTTTTGAAAAAAATTTGAAAATATTTTTGAGGCTTTATGTAATGTAGTCCGAAAAATAAAGAATATGGTTTCAAAATCAGAGAGCCTTAAGTTCATTTGAATTAATCGAGGATTGGTTCATTTGATTTATCATATCTATTTCAGATAAAATCAGCTAAACGGGTTTGGTTTCGAACGGCTACAGACTGACGGACAAACTGGCATTTTGCCGTCAATCGATTTTTCTATATCTACGACCCACAAAATATGGATTTTATCCACACAGTTTGTTAGGGGAAGTAATTTACTGTATTTAGGAACAAGATTGCCCATGTCTATTACTATAACATTCGACGTAGAAATCATATTCATCAGGCGACAGTATCAACAGCTCATTACAAAACATTCACATACAATACATGTACATTATTTTACAACACTTTGCCAGATAACATTAAACGATTAAAGTCGATAGAAAAGTTTAAATCCAAAGTGAAATTGTTTCTGCTGCATAACTGTTTCTATACGATTAGAGACTATACTGAGCATCACAAGAAAAGTAACATTAATTTTAACAATGATACATAATGCATTATTTACCATTTGGACTGTATAAATGTGTATAAACAACCTGTAACAAGTATTGCACTACAGCCTCCGGGTCAATGACCCCATCTCGATCAGGTTTTTCGTCCAGTTTCCCTGATCCATTGAGCAAATGCTGAGATGGCCCCTTGTTTTGCTTCTGGACATAAATGTAACTTCATTATCTGTGCACGTCCTCTAGAATTCAGTGGGAAATATAGGTTTTCAAATTATCGTTTCCATGTTGTCGCGGCAGGAAGTATTATTCCAAAGGACAACATGGATAAGAGCCAAAATTTATTGCTTATTTATCCTTGAAAATAGATTTTATTACATGGGAGGGTGTTTTTTTTTCAAAATTTAAGTAGTATATGACTTAATGTAGGGATCACAGAATTTTGAAAATGTGCACACTATTCACTTTTCCCCATAGCACGTCATACGCAGTTTTAACTGTTTTTTGACGTAAAATAAATAAATAAATAAAAGATTTGTCTACATTTTAATTACAAGAGCTCGGCATTGGGTTTTTCTGTCGAAAACGTTCCGTTTTCCGGCGCATGAATACAACTCTTCTTCCAAAGCAAGGGCGAGAAATTAAAAGACACAACATTTCATTCACTGCATGAAACTAAACTTCTTTTGTGGTTTCTTTCAGGTCATTGCAGGAGTTTGTAGCGGAATGTCCAGTCGAATGGGATATCTTCGCAAAATGTATTTGCTGAAGTGTTGCTCTCAGATAACTTTCGGGGTGCTTTGAGGAATATAATTCTCCAATGTCGCACTGCTTAATAATTAAGGTAATTAACATTGTGTTATTGGAGTTATTTTTTATAAATTCCACTATAACGTTTTCGTCGCCAGGGAGAATATGCTCTCCTGTATTTCACACAGGTTGCACCGTCATTTGAACATTTTATGATAAAATAGGAATGACCGACAATGTACGTATTCACGACGAGTTTGGTGATTGGTCGTGATGTATATTATAAAATAAATATTTTTCCGGCGTCTTGAGATTATTTTAAATCTTTGCCATAAATATTGTGTTTCTAAAAAACATTGTTCACCGGAAGATAAGTAAGGTTACCGATAGTTTCAAATTCGATAATCTCAGTTGTGACATTAATCGCGTTGATGGAAATGCACTCAAATTTATTGCATATTGAATTGTAATTTCCTTGCACGTCATTTTCAAAATACAATTGAACAACGTTAGAGACAATGCCAGTGTACTAATAGTAATTAACGAAACGAGTGTGAAAAGAGGAGGATAATTGCATGAATGGTATGTTCAAGAAAACGAGCGACGATAAAAGCGATTATTCTTATGTACTATGAGTGCAATTAACCTCCTTTATACACGTGTTACGTTCAATATTTTTTAGTTTCCATTTACGAACAATTCAAATTTTGAAACATCCAAACCGATATTTTCCACACGCGGCATGCATTTCATGACGTAGTATTATATCATGACGTAGTAAAATATCTATTATAGTGGGCCTAGCATTGTTTTTGTTTTCGCGAAATATTTGCAAATACTTTAAGATACTGAACATATGCGGCTAAAATCCCCCGAAAAGTAAAGGCAGGTAAAAGTGAGAATACAACATATATAAATATGGGCAAAAAAACTAGTCACTTCTGACAGTTTTCGTATAGCATACTTTTTAGATCTAGTAAATACAACTGACGATTACATTCTTTACATTCGTAAACCTAAGACCAAATGTTTTACATGTAAAACATTTAATATATTCACGTTAAATATTTTATGTTGTTCTATAAGTCAGCTAGCTTAACGTTTACTTACCCAATTTAGTTTTATTCACTCGTTGTTTATATGTAGTTGTATGTACGTAATATGTGATGTACATTTATGTTCATATTTCATGGCTGACAACTGCAAATACCTTTGCTACGTTTGTGTTATAGTTTCTTAATTACACGATTTCGGTCCTCTTCTGAATTCTGATTGGTAGGTGTGCATTTTTAATTGCACAGTGGAATTTTAATTGCACACATGCTATTAACATAGAGATAATTAACGATTTTTCATGTAATTAATAAGCATAGCTATAGAAATGGAATTGAGGCGTTGTTTTTCGTACTTGTTTATTATTTCCTACCACCATGAGCATATTTAGTTAACTAAACGAAACAAATATTTTAAGATATTTTATTATAACAAAGGATGCTATTTTGCTGTTCCGCTTGTCACTATTGTTTTGAATCCCTTTATTTTACAATGTATGTATCCAGATCAAGGATGGCAACAGAAACGAAACTAAGAAAATTAAGCATTTCGTTACTGTTTCTTGTGCACAGAAACTAAAGTACGTAACGAAACTAAAATCCGAAACGCGGCGAAGAAATCTATTGACTTGTAACAAAACTGCCTCTGTAACGAAACTTTATTGCAGCTGGGAATTTAGTTTCGTTACAGGAAGGAAACAATATCATCATGGGAGTTAAGTTTCTATCCATGAGTTTTATTCAAAATTCACTTTCGTTATTTACAATTCATGACGTCACAGAAAGGGTTTAGTTTCGCTCCCAGTAACATAACTTGCAAGTAATAAGTAAGATATCTATGTCTCTTTGGCGTCATGGGATTTGCTAATGGCAGTCTCAGAGGGAAGGGGAGGGGGATACTGAAACGAGGTGCGTTTCCCACTGACCATCGAGGTCTGAAGGTCATCTGTCAACTAATTCAACAGTTCATTTTTCTCCTCGCGGGACACACAAGCCCCTCAGATAGCCTCGGGACCGAAGAGAGGGTCTATTCTTCACATAAATAATTACAAACATTAACAGATTTTTAACTTGCTTTCGCATTGTCAATTCTCCCTAATTTTTAAAAAACTTAATTTTAAGGAATTACTGAAATTTTTTAAGCTCTTACTATTGAGATGCTTTGTTAATATTTAATGAAATTTGACGGCTAAGCTTAACATGCTACTTGGACTGATTTTATAAGAGACATGCAAATTTTATGTTAAATTTCATTCAAATATGTGCAATGACCTGCCGCCTATCGAAGTGCGTAAATCGCCACGCGCCGTCGTCTTACAGCTGTATTCTTTTAAGTCGCGCCGGCGGAACAAGCCCCGCTTCTTATTTGAGGTATTTCCGTTGTAATACATACGAAACAATAGTGACTCAAATTTCATGTCAAACTGTGTATCCAGCATGGAGAGAGTTGCGAGCAAGAATTGACCAAGAGCCAGAAATCATTTGAAAAGTAATGCATCAACAGAGGGTAGACGAAAAGGTACAGATAATTACTGGTGTTTAAATTACGTGGTGGTAGCCGATATCTTGTGGTAATCCATTATAGATATGGGCATAATCAAAACATAATAATGAAAATAAATAATATATATTTATTTTATGCCCAAAGTAACTTTCGGGAACAATACTTGAGTTTAAATAGTTCTGAAACAAAATAGCACGTACAGAAATGTAGTATGGGTCCAAATCCTCTGAATGGTCCTCTCCCGACTTTTGTTACTTGTCCTTCAACAATTATTAATAACGAAACTAAATAAAGAAATAACGTTTATTATCCAATGCAAAGAAATTCACTTTCGTTTAGTTTCAGTAAAGAAACGAAACGAAACTGCCTTCAAGGATCTGTTCTTTCTGAAACGAAACTAAATTCGCGCAGACTTTCGTTTCGTTACTTGTAACGAAATTAAACTCACGCAAAAATAATTTTGTTACAGCGGTGCAGAAACGAAACGTATAGTTTCATTTCTGTTGCCATCCTTGATCCATATATAATTGAATATTTTAATACAATTTTGTTCAACATTGGAATAAATCAATCCAGTTAACTATTTATTTATGATACTGAATAATTAAAATAAAACAAATATTTGGAATAAAAGTAACAAAAGAGCTAATTATAATAGTAATTACAGTATGGAAAGAAGGAACGCGTATTTATTGTCCAGTTTCTCAAAGTCAAAAGTGTCGATTCTGAGAAGAACACTGAAACACCTTTTATTAGAGAATATTTCCATTTCAGGTGTCGAGACCATTCTTACATTTTCAATTTGTACTGTTAGCGTTTGGTTAGTTCGTTAGATAATAAAAGGGAAGTTGAAATTCGCGTTAATCAGCTATTCAACAGATTTTTACGCACGTTGAAATGTTATTTTGTATTAAAAATACATTTCCCAATTATTCGGTTCAACAAAACTGCGACTACCAATCTAGCTTAAAGAGTGGAAGTTAAATATAAGTATATTTTTAATTTCAGGCTATAAACGCATTTGAAAATTAAAATTTTGATATTTAATCATTTATTATGTGAAAACTATTGAGTTTCAATCCTGAGATGTATATTATTACGGTTAGTGTACGAAATCTCCTGAAAGAAAGTGACCTGCAATACACAAACGAATAATGAGTTGCCTAACAATCAAATAATTACGAACCCACCCCCGAAAAGTACGCCATTTTTAGGTGTTATCAAAATAATATGAATTAAAAATCTGTTAAGAATAAATTAAACCAAAGTATACAGAGATATATAATCAAACAACGATGTAAAATTCGTAGAAGAGTGTAAATACGGTTTCCACCCAAACGCAAACACAGGCACGCGCGCTCGCATACACAAATCTTATAATGCCCTTAAAATCCTCAGCACAGATGATAAAAAGATTTATGTTTAACACTTATTTTGTTGAAAATACAACATAAAATAGTTTTCGACAATAGATGAATCATTAAGATTTTAGTAATTTACCTGAACTAAAAGAATCGCAAACAACTGGGGTCGTGTTAAAACTCATGGTACAAACTTATCATTCGCGACTCCTAGAGAAAAAATCATCTTCGATTTTCAGAATTGACACTACTGTACTGTATAGTAGATATTCAGACATAAGCATTAGCAGGCATTAACAATAGCTTTAGCAGATCCTTGCATTACTGGTCCCCAGTGTCGAGTTATATGAATTGAAAAAGCTATCCCTTTGAAAGTTGTGCGAGTTGATTAGAGAGTTTCTTATTAAAATGTCCATAACTACGAGTATTTTGTTGAAAATAAGTATTTACATGTTTATGTACTTATAACGAAAAGATCTGTGTACAGTGTAATAAAATACAAAATACATTAAAAATTAAAACTAATTTCTTGGAAAATTTCTTCAATTATCAATGGATTTTGACAACTACTAAAAAGAAAATTGTAAATACAAATTGAAAAAGGAATAGTTATAATAAAATAAAAATTATGCAATTAAAATATTATCTATGCAAATAACGCAGAAAATAGTTAAAACCTAAAACATTACCTAGGTTTCCAATTCATTTTCAATTGAAAATGGGGTTTTGCAGAGCTTCATCATAGGTATTTGTGTTGTACACGTAAACAAAGTGCAGTCGTTCATTAGAAACAAGAACAATATTTGACGATTCGAGACTTCCTTGAATAAATTAAATAATACATAATATTTTATGTATAACATATAATGTATAATATACAATATAACAATCTATAACCTTAAATTTACCTTCTCGCCTGAGATATGACATAATATTTGGGGAAAACACAAATATCTGTAATTACAACACACGTCGTAGGAATCATGTACGTCAGATATTAGTGTGAATAGATCATTAAAAGAAGTCCACATATAATGTATGTTAATAACATATAAAGTATATTATACTATTTTAAACACAATTTACTAGATGACACAACCAATTATAAATAGATACCCCAAAAAAATGACAATTAAAATCATATCTGCTGTATTGTTTCTATCCAATTTGATACCATAGAAATATCAAAAAGAAAATTTATTTTAATAATAGTATGAGTAAGTTAGTTACAGTTTTCATTGTACAATTCTAAAAGACTAAATATGCCTCTAAGAAATTTTGAAGTTCAGCTTCTGGGCCAATGACAGTCTTTCCGGCTTTTCGTCCAATTTCTATTCATCAATTGAGTAAATGTTGAGCTTCATTAGGCGCACATTTTGTTGAGCTTTACTCAGTAGGATTAGCTTTACTCAGTAGGTTTACTAGTAGAGTTGAACAATTTTTATTTTCTCAGCAATTCTGAAATATCAACTATATATCGCGTTTGCGGATGGCTTTCTATTCCATTGGGTCGAAAAGGTGTTGTTTTGAAATGTGACAAAGCGCATTAGTTAGTGTCTCTCTTTAGAATTCAATTTTCCGCATTGTGGAGTGGAGAATAATTCTAAAGATTAAGGAAACGTGCGAAGGTTATTGTTCCATTATACTTTACCTAAAAGTTTACTGTATTTTGACGATAAATTAATAAAAGTAAATTAAACTAAAAAGGATTTCATATAACAGAATTTTTTATGAATGTTAACAATTTTGTCAGTGTTTATGGGGATTCAGATCAGAAACAGAGAGTCGTGATTAGATGCTCTCTTGATTACCACCGCTAACGGATGTTTTACAGTGAAAGTGAAACGATACGATCGTAGATTATATATAATCTATCTACATGTGTTGCGAAAATCATTGAATTAGCGAAGTCGTCTACGAGATTTTGGGTGACAAACATTAATTTCAATTTTACTTCCATAGATGCATAATTGTGTGCATATTTATAATTTTCACATTTGAAATGCGAATACACGTGTGCTTGTCTGATGTGGAATCTGCGTTGGTGCTTCTTTATCAGAGTCTGTGCACGAACTTGCAGAATGTGGATCGGAGCGCGCGGCTCGCACCGTGGCTGCCCGGGCCGGGGCGGGTCGGGGCGGGCCGGGCGCGCGAGAGCCCGGGGCGGCGCGGCGACGAGCAGCGGTGCGGAGCTGCGGCCGGGAGCCACGCGGGCGGCGCGGCGGGCGCGGCGGGCGCGGCGCGGCGCGGCGCGGGCCCGGCGAAGGCCCGGCCCAGCCCAGCCCGGCCCGGCCCGGCCCGGTGAGGTGAGGTGCGGTGCGGCGCGGCGCGGCGCGGCGGGGCCCCACCCGGCAAGACGGCGGGCGGCGACGGGCGGCACGGCGCGCGGGGCCGGGGCCCGGAGCCCTGCGCGAGGCCTTGGCCGCGGCCTGCGCGGGACGCAAGGCTGCGAAATTGCGTTGCCGGGCGGCGGTGCGCGCCTCGCCAATGAGCTGATGGTTTCGCCACTGACCCCGCCACCGTTCCCACCTGAACGAGGGATTTCCACCGCTCGGCCCCGACAATCTTTGGTTTGTGCCGCGCGCGCAAAATACATCTTTAGAATTACTCTCCACTCCACAATGCGGAAACTTGAATTCTAAAGAGACACACTAACTAATGCGCTTTGTCACATTTCAAAACAACACCTTTTCGACCCAATGGAATAGAAAGACAGCTGCAAATGCGATATAGATTTGATATTTCAGAATTGCTGGGAAAATAAAAATTCTTTAACCCTACTAGCAAAAGTAAAGCTCAACAAAATGTCCGCCCAAGATTCTCACCAGGTGGTTCAATCTCGCGAGCTTCAGATGCGCGCCATGGTCCTTGACGCTCAAGCGTTCTTAACGGAACGACCGAACAAGGGACACAAAGCATATCTCGAACTCGTCCCCTCATATTTTTCAATACTGACTTATCCACTGAATTTAGAATACTTTAACCTATTGGTGTGCAGCGTCCTTTGGTCTTCTTACAATTACTTATGTAGATAGAGAAAGTATTATAATTCTGCGGCAAAACACGACGATTTTTGATTCAAGATGTGTATTTTCCTGTATGATAGAACCTCATATCGAAAAAATGGATAATTCTTCTTCCTCTATGTAATGAATTATTTCCTCTCAAACGTTGTGTAGTCAGATTCTACGTTTTGCGTGTCCTTGACACCGAAAAATTGAATTAAGGTCCTCCGTCCGATTGTCCGTCTGACTATCCGACCCTTTGTCATTCCGTCCGACCCTTTGTCAGTCCGTCCGACCCTTTGTCAGTCCGTCCGACCCTTTGTCAGTCCGTCCCATCCTTTGTCAGTCCGTTCCACCCTTTGTCAGTCCGTTCCACCCTTTGTCAGTCCGTCCCACCCTTTGTCAGTCCGTCCGTCCCTTCGTCAGTCAGTCCGTCCGTCCGTCTCTCTGCCCTCTATTCCACTGTGTGTCTGTTCGTCTATTTATCTGTAGTAGAGCCTACATCGTTCAGAAGATTTTCTGCAAAACTGACATTCCACGATCGATTTACTGAACTCGAGGCCCTGCAAATTTAAAACCTATGTTTTGATTTAATGGGGACTCCATATAAAACCTTATCATTTTCAAAATGTTCTGAAAATTGACTCAAATTTTTATATTCTTCTCGAATATAATAAAGAACGTTTGAAAATGAGACAGGTTTCATTTCGATTATTCAAATATATTCGAAAATTGCAAGTATTACAAATTACGCGAGAAATGATGTGCTATTTTAGCACCGCTAATGTAGATGTTTCACTCGACCTTTCAAGGAGTGAACACTACGATGTTTGAAAATTAAAATTGAGAAGGTATTGAAAATGTACCAGGAAGGATAATTTTTCAGTTATTTGTTTAAAAAAATTGTGATGAAGATTACATTTATACAACACAAAGTTAAAAAATCTTCGTGATCAACCCTCTGAAAATGAGTAAATTGAAAACTAATGTGATAATAATAATTCTGTAGTTGTTTTGCTAAAGCTGACATGTTCACTTTTTTAAAATTTTTGAGGAGTGCAAATTTATTGTTTGGAAGTACACCAAAAATCAGGAATTGTTATAAACTAATTCTATAATGCTTTAGCTTATACATCTGGTCATGGATTCTTATCGTTTCAGATACATTGCGTCTTATACATCCAAAAATTATCTTCAATATTAAAAGTTGCTGTAGTATATATCATGTTTTGACATACCTATATTTCTTGACAATGTGACGTGTTAAAATATTATGATTCAGAAGTAGAACAAAGAACCACTTTAAGTTACATAGTGATTATTTTTAACAAATGGTTATTCTATATTTTGAAACTCTATTCACAAGTGACAAATAGAAATTGAACTGAATATAACTGTATTAAACTAAACATACATAATAGAAACCATGTTTTAGTATTAACAAAAATCCTTCGTACTCTTTTTGTCATCGCCATCACTATCTTCATCATCGTTATTATCGCCATGTATGTTATGAATAGTCAAGCAGTAAGGATTTCTTGCTGTAGTTACTAGGGAGTTGTAGAACCCATGGTACAGCATCAATTAGTGGTAGGAGGCTCATTAGATCGCGCTTCTTGGCAGGATTTATAGGTGGAGGTCCTTTGTGTGTTGCTAAAATCTAAGAACACTTCTTGGGCTAATCAGGTGACCTGAAGTCCCTGATCTATTTATCTCAGATCTATTTGTCGAAATGGTTCCTCATTGGACAAGGAACATTTAAAATTCATTACTCAATATTTGAAGTAAATTTAAGCCAACTATCTTATTAATATAACATATTAATCAAAAACTAAAGCGTCCTGCTTAAAATTTAGGACAAATAATTTATAAAAATTATTGATACATGCATTTACAACATTATTACCTATAGTACAAAAATAAAATATATGTGATAATATGAGAACATGTAAGCTTTAGTCTCATGAAAATGATGAAACATTCATCTCATAAAATAACATGTTTTTAAGGACAGCATGCCAGATTTTGCCATTTAATAAATTTAAACGTTTCGATATGACGTCAGTTGACACTGACAATATCCAAAAAGCTACTAAAGATAAACATGTAATTTTTTGCCAGATGAACAAAGGTAAGATTCAAAGTAGCCTATATATGAATCAAAAACCCAATTTTACAATTTTTGGACATGATCCGCTTATAATTCTGTATTCAATGTGTAAATTGTAAATGTGTAATATTCAATGTGTAAAAAATCGCTTCTATTTACGCATCTTGATTGTACAAATACGGCATACACGTGTGGTAAAGTGATAGTCTGTATTGAAATAACATGTTTTATGTAAAACATTTATCGTAACATAACAAATATTTTTTCTTTGAGCAATTTTCATATCCACACGCGTTTGTGAAACAACCGGAGTGTTTTTTCTAACAGAACAATAATAATCAGCAAGGCACCAAGTGCAACAATAAGGTCACTGCAATTGAATGAAGTGTTTCCAGACGTTTAACACAGATTGTATTGCTTCTTTCATTCGAATAACAGGGCAGTTGTGCGTGGAAGTGTGGCGGCGCGGCGGGCACGGCGAGCGCAGCGGGCGCGGCGGGCCCGGCCTGCGTGAAGCGGGGGCGCTCCGCCAGCCCCTAGCGGGCCGCGCGGCGCCACGGGCCGGCGTTGCCGCCCATATTTCTCTCGTGTGCGCTGCCCGGGATCATAACGGCCCCAATTATTCTTTTCTAATAATCCATCGCGCCTCACACGATGAATAGCCAATGGCATATGTTTGCATCTGACACTGTTCTGTATATAATAAATTATGCCTGTGATTGAAAATATTATTCCCAGTTTACGTGATTGAATCCCATTATAGCGCTCTCGGTCTCGCGACCCGTTCTGTGCTAATAACTGTCGAGGTAATGGCGGTAACAAGCGACATTTGTTTCACAGCGAGGCAAATATGAATGCCGTAAACTTGTTGTTGTAAAATTGTTTACAATGCGGTGCTTAAAAATGCATGAATCCGCAATATTTTACCTGCCGGAATGCAAAATCGCATCATTGTGAAATTGAAATTTGCATGGAATGGAATCTGAAGCGAAAGAAGTGGCCCCGACGATGTTCTTTGAGCGCCAGGCGCATGCGGTGCACGCGAGTGGGGCTCGCGCGGGCGCCATCGACACAAGATTCTCTACGGAGGGATTCCCGGCCGCCCCTCCACCATCCCTGCCAAGCAAACTACCACAATTTATGTTTCTGCCCACCATACATCTTAAGAGAGCAAGTGGAGAAGTAAGAATATAATTTAAAGTGTTGTTGAATGGGTGAGTAGAATGACGCGCAGCAAGGTGAAGAGTGTCCGGATGTGTGTGATTTCTATGCCGTTGTCTTACTCCTTCCCACCCGTTCTCACCTCGTCCCGGTGTCAGTGCGCCCTTGCGGACTCCTTCCTGTCTCTGTTCTCAAGCGGCTTTCTCTCTGTCCTCCTGATGCGGCGCTGACATGCTATAAATCATAACCTCGTAGACGTGCGCGCGATACTTTCAATCACCTTCATATTTATTTCATGGATCAGAGAAAGAATTATTTTCTGGATGTGTGGACTTGCAACAATACAGACAACCGTTATATACAGCTCAGATATTTTCAAGTTAAATGTTTAAGAGGATGAGAAAGAACAATTTGAATGAAGTCTCGTGACAGAACAAAATCGACTGCACGTAAATGGCCAGGCGATGCGCTGTCACCCAAGCTGCGGACGTATTTTATCATCTGAGTTCTATTGAATTTTCCTGGTGACTCTTACTTAGGGTACATTTCATTACAGATTGATGACACTGCGTAAAAGGTGTTAAGGTCAATTTACAAATTGTAACAGTTCCTGGTGGTGACACTGTTAAATGACAGAAAGATTGATTTCTGAGATATTTTGAAAGGAATTTACAATCGACCACACGAAGCGTATATTCTTCGCTTCCATTGAAGATCAATTCAATGCAATTATATTTAAAGAATGAAATGAAAAATGTGGTACCAATAGCGTCACAGATGAAATAAAATTAATGATGTTGATGTATGGCACTGCTTTTAACTTCAGATTTGCTCATTTATTGTTACTTATGCTGATCGATTCGCTCATTCAAGAAACACAACTCGCAAACAGTAAAGAAGACAAAGGATGTAATTGGACTTATTGCAAAATCTTCAAGAGGATTATCTATGATCACCTTTAAGTGCATTAAATTGTTTTCTTTAGAAAATTCAACAAATTACCGATTTTTCCTAATATTAGTAATAAACTTACATTTTGAAGTATTTAATTAGGAATGTTGCAAAATATGAATCAAACGATTTTCTGTTCTTTGAACTTTTCTGATACTCTGATTACTTTGTGCGCCGATTTCTAATTCAGACTCCAATGTATCCATAAAAATACGGAGGAGAATGTCCGAGAGCCGTGCATATTACTACAGACTGTTAGCGAGCGGGCAAGCGGGCGGGCGGGCGGGCGGGCGAGCGGACGAGCGGGCGAGCGGACGAGCGGGCGAGCGGACGAGCGGGCGAGCGGGCGAGCGGGCGGGCGGGCGGCGGGCGAGCAAGCGGCGGGCAGCGCCCGAGGGCTTCGCTGACCTCCGCATGCTGCCACGCGTCGCTGTTATCACTCGAAATAGCCTACAGCTATATGAATGTAGCTCACGTTCATAAAACTCTGTAAATAAATCATTAACGTGATCCAGTCGTCGTCTGTCAGTTGCCCTCTCTCGCCGTCCTATTCCCCCAAACTAACCCCGCGTGGGTAAATATAAACCGGCAATAACAATTCTGCATTATATAGACAGCTATCGCATTTTGCATCAAGCTCTTCTGTCACGCGTAAAGTGGAAATTACACTGGTCACAGCAGCATACAAATGAGAAAGCTGGTGTAATGGAAAATTTGCATATCAGAGGCTCTTGAATCGTGTAAAGTATTTTATAAAGGTATGTTCCGGTGTAAGAAATTATCTTCTTAAAGAGACATTTTGAGATTAAATAAAACTTAAAAAGTTGTTTCTATATTAGAATAGTAGTCGTAAAATTCGAAGAAACGTCTGATCTCTTGTATTTTCCTGGAACGTGTTGTTTGTAATGTATTTATTGCAGACTTCAATTACTTGTCCTGTAAATGAAATTATATAAGAAAGGGTTCAATCTTCGATTTAATAAATTAAATATATTGAAAAAGTTTTTAAGCATTTTAATTCTTCTTCGATATTTTTCTATCGGTGTTTAATATGGCTTTCTTCTTTTAAACTTAATTCTTTAATGATACACCTTTATAAGAATATCAATTTGTATCCTGCCTGCGAGTTTTATATCTGTTCTTTTAGATACGCTGCAGGTGCATAACTAACATATTGTGGCAATACTTATGCCGTGCTAAATACTGACTTTTTATGAAATTGAAGGTAAAGGTACTGCAGGTCTTTACAATATGGAAAGTAACTCCGTCTAGATAACCAAAATACAAGACTTGAAGATTTTTATTCCCTTAGGAAGCGTGGCATTTGTGTGAGAAGCGGCGCTTTGCCTGGCCAACGCGCCGCGAAGGAAGGCGGCGGCGGCTGCCGAGCAGCGGGCACGCGCCGGGCACTCGCCGGGCACCATGCGCCGCACGCCCTCGCTCCCTGCCCGCATACTACAGGTGGCGTTTGGGCAACATGATCGCCTTCCACTCCGCGCCGTGTCAGTGCCAAATTGTCATTCTATACTGACTTTGGCGGAAGCAAAGATTTGAGTAGTACTCACCGGTGGCTTGAAGCACGAAGTGCAGAGCCAGCGCGGTGAGCGCCGTGGGGCTGGAGAGAAGCATGGTGCTGACGTGAGAGGCGTGTGGGACTGCTGTTGGCGGCCTGGAACGCCTGGACGATGATGTGACTGGAACCGCTCTTGCACTTGTCACAGACCACTACTTTTTCTCAGACTTATACCTTGTGCTCGTTTCTTAAATTGAAAATCTTAATTTCTGTATTCAACACTTTTTCACGCACCTTTCAGAGTTTCTTTTTCCAAGTGAATAGAGATGCGACGCACAATAAATGCGATGATGCAAAGCGTTTTTCTTCTCGGTAAAAAACACATCTACTTTGCGTATTGTAAAGGACAACTCAAAACGTTTTAGGTCTGTTAAATCTGTGCTCAAATATTGCACAAATATTAAAAAATTATAACTGTAATTGCACTTATTGACTTTTCTTATATTTTTTTCTATAATGCGAAATTCACTAAAACAATTGACAGTGACATATTTTCGTTTTATTACTAACAACTCTGGAGTCTTCTTTTATTTTGAAAACAAAGGAGTACCCGGTGGTAAAAGTTTGTGTTTTTCTTTATTCTATGAGGGATGTCGGAGCATGAGGCGGAATTTGGCGGATTATCTTCGTTTTTGATTAGATGCACTAGTGTACTCCTTGGTAGCGACTGTAGGTGGGTGCGACCCTGGAAGGGGTTGCCAGCGCAAAGGAGCTTGCAGCAGCAGTCGACTCACTGGCCGCCTACTTACGCGCAAGTCCACACGCGGACGGCGGCGGCTCAGGCCACGCGGCGGCGCCACGCTGACGTTGCCGGTGGCGTGGGTGCGAGCACAGCGGCGCGGCGCGGCGCGGCGCGCGGCGGGGGCGGCGGGGCGGGCGCGGGGCGCGGGGCGCGGGGCGCGGAGCGCGCGGGGCGCAGCGCGGGTGCGCGGCACGGCGCGGGACGGACGCGATGGGATGCGACGCGGCGCGGCGCGGCGGGGCGCGGCGAAAGGAGCGAGGCGCGAGGCGCGGTTGGCGTGGAGGCGGCGGCGCTGCGCTCCGCGCTGGCCCGTCTACGGACAACGTGTGCGGCCTGGCCGGGCCGGTTAGCGGCGTGGCTCGCCTCGATCGCATGGCGCCGCGCAAGGGTGGGGCTGGAGGGGCGGGAGGGGGCGGGCGGGGCGGGACGGGCGGGAGGGGCGGGAGGGGCGCCGCCGTACGCCAGTGGTGGGGCGCAGGGGCGGCGTGCGGGGCGCGGGCAGAGGGCCGCGCGCGCACCACGCGGCGTGTGCGCGCTCTCTCTCTCTCTGTCTGTCCCTGTTTCTCTCTGTCCCGCACCCTCCTGCTAGCTCTTCCGCGCGCCGCGCCCCGTGCTCGCTCTCGTGGCGCCTCCCGACACTCCGCTTGCCTGCGCCCGTGCGGTCGAATATAAGAAAAAGATAGGTAGCAACCTACGGATAAAAAGGGAAGGATAGACGGAAATGTAACAGGGGAGCATCGCCAGAAAGTGGAGAAATTTGGATCAATGTTTTCTCCTTCGTTTTCTTTCGCCATGACTTCTGTACTATCTTAGGAAGGTTCTGTGCTTGTGAAGTACCTGCGCGTTGTGCCGCGGTGCACGACAGCGTTGCGGGTTGCCGACGTGCTCCCTACATCCGGCCGCTCCGTTTCATAACTGCGCTGTGACTAGAAAGATAGAGGGATCCCGTCGTCGGCATGGAACACGAAGCGATGATCGGCGTTCGTGATGTGGACGGGGCTGGGCACTGGATATACCGCACATGTACCTAGGAAAGTACTCTATGATCGCACAGCGCGTACTGAGGATAATCGCCGGGCCCACTGCGCCAACCCGAAAGCCGAAGGCGCGACGGCAAGCCGCAGTCTCCGCGGAGCACATAAATGCTGACGGATACGCTCAGGCGCTCTGGGCGTTTTTTCCGGCTTCCGAGCATAGCCCACCAATTGCGGTCGTAATTGGACAGCAGGAGACACTGGGAGACGAAGTGCGTCTTCCGGACCTGCATCGCGTCGCCACCCCCCGTTTCGCGCCGCCGCCTTCGCTGCCACGCACTCACCCGTGAAATTACTAGGGCTTGTGTTAGCAAGCTTCATTGCTGTATAGGTCGAGCGTGTACCACTTTTCTATGCTTTTCGAAAGTAAAATTGTTACAATGATTTATAATGTGACCCTTCTCATTGAATTTTGGTAAGTGAGACACGTGAAGGAATTATATGCAATTAACTGCTTGAGTATATTGATCAATGGATCGACGCACTGAGTTATATTCAAAAAATGATGTTCGATTTCATGAATAAAGTCAATTTGTGTTAGATTCCATATAGAGGACACGTGTATACCGCTTCTTGAAGGGGAGACGTGAAAATCACTTGTAAAATATATGAATGTTCTTATTTAACACAGGTTTTTATTATATTTTAATATTTTATGAGCTATTTGTGCAGTTTGAGCAATTTAAAACAACACTTGCATTCTCCCAAATTTGCAAACTTTTCCAGTTTTCGCAATTTCAGAACGTTCAACCAGACCTGCGCCATTTCTTAAGCGTCCCTTTCTCTATCTGAGGAAAAAATAAATAAAAATTTAAAGCCGGTATTGAGAATGTTTTCAGAAAAATGCACTTGATTAGAGCAAAAATTACTCGTTAATTCAAAACGTTTTACATGATCTTTAAGTCAACAGGGGTCAAGTGGTAGAATTTGGACCCCAGGTTTTATTTTTCATCAGTAGTTTTGTTTGAAAATATTGTATAGTCTTCTGATTTTCAGTACCTTTCCCCTAATCATTTATTCGCAAAATCCATTATAAGTCACGACAATTCTCAGAAATTTATTTTATCTTCCGGGTATCTCTGGGGTCGCAAAGCTCCCATGCTCCCTCCAACGTGAGACCAGTTTGACAAGCAGAGCCGACCGGCGTACTACGGAGACCTGGCGATAAACTTCATTTCCTTTCACACAACCTGAATAGGCTCTATCAACATTCAGGAAGATAAAACATCATTGATACTTCCAGGAATCACCAGAAACAAGAATTACAAACGTTTTCATCGTATTCGCACTTAGGTTATACTGAAATCAATACTATCAGAATTACCGCGAGAGTCGATATTTAAAATAACAAAATTACGTTCAGAACCAACACAAGAAGTAGAAGTTCTAAGAAAGAAAACTAACGAGACAAAATGTGCAATTTTTTCACGAAATTTAGACGCAAAGCATCCTTAGACTGTGAAAAATGTGAGAAATCAGTCGTATAAAAACAAAATTTTCGATGAAAAAAGCATTTACTTTTGTTTGTAATAATGGTGAGTACAAATTGATTAATGAACTTTACACTGTAACCTCGCGTTTATCGTGCGTTAGCATTCACCGCGGTCGTTGGAGGTCCCACTCGCTACGCGCAAATTATCACGTGCAGCACCTACTGCAGCACAAAAGATAGTTGTACATATTTTATTTATATTATTATAAATGAATTCCACAATGATCTCAGTGACGATATTACCTAACAATGGTTCGACAAAGAGCATCAGGCAAATTATAAGTAAAACACACACAATATTTATCGGAACACAAAATAACAAGTCATTTTATTGGTCTTTTAAATACGTTCAGTCGTTGCTTGAGAAATGGATCACAGAAGCATCAACCAAAACAAAGTTAACAGTTTTATAATCTCTTTTTACAATGAATATTTATTCTTGATTTTTATGTGAATTTATTCATTGTTTCAAATTAATAAAAAAGTTAAACGAAACACACAAAAGCATTTTCTATTTTTTTCTTTCTCAAATTATAACATTCCAACAAAAATTTAATACATCACACTTTTATTTCACTCTAGTTTCAATGTTTCAGTTCCCAAATCCCTAATCTCAATTTGCTACCTTAAGAGTCAGACTGACGTAACTACATTTTTCGAATACAAACATTACCACAATCAGAACATATTTCTGCATCTTAGGAGCAAACAAAGATCATGTATGTTAGTATAGAAGTCAGGGCCTGACGTATCTACATAATTATCTTATTAGAGTGAAAGGAACGTAAAAGGTGTCATATTTGTCTGTCTTCAAACATTTTAAGTGTGTACTTACGCCCGTCTGACCTTAAGGTAGCGAATTCCGATCTTACATCACTTACATCACAAGATTTCTCTTCTTCAGATTGCAAATTATATAAACATCAGATGCAACAACCTCAAATCTTATAATTTACCTTGATTCCCAAATACTAAGATTTAAATATAATCATTTAGGCAAGCTTCACTTTTTTCTAATCCTCATTAGTAACCCCCTTTCTACTCGATTTTTCTGTCTTCCGCAATGGCTGTTTGTTATTTCTAACTTATCTCCCCTTCACAACTAATGCATTTTTTATTCAAATTCTTTTCACAAAATACCTTTCTCCTTCACACTCATTCACTCCTAAATAAATCTTTAATACACTCATAGACTTTTATAGTTTCCACACGCTTATAAGCATCATGTAGAGTTGATGTAAGAAAAGATTCGAGTTTCGCATTCAAATTGTAAGTTGCAAGTTTTAACTCTGAAATTTCTGCTCACTGCTATACATGACCTCAAGTGGAGAAACGGAGAACGTGACTTTCTGAGGCGAGACTTGACGCAGCCGCAACGCAGCTCGGCGCCGTCCTTTCCGCCCCCGACGTATTTCACTTTTCTGTACCGCGTACCGATTACTGCTGTTCTATAGAACAGGTATACCTATAAGCAGGTATACCTTGCATATTCTAATTGCACTTTTACCTAGAAGCCGGCTAAGATAACATATTGTGAACACCAGCTCCACTGTTTACTCGAGTGTGTTCACTTCTCCTTTCACTCGGCAGTAAGTGACTGGTTCCGATGTTGACTCCACTCTCGCCGATTCATTCTCTTGGGATATAAAGAAAACTCGTTTTCCCTCGCTTTCTGGCAGCGTAGATAACTTGCTCACTCCAGATTGGTTGATTTCTAACCCTTCTTCCAAGGAAATCTGCTCTTCCCCGAAGCTGTCGGCCGTACACGACATAGCAGCTGGTGCACGTGCGGAATTGAGCTATGTCCTGGTGACTGATTCCAGCGAGCGGTCACAACATACATTCTCAATTTTTTTTAAATTTTATTCTGAAGAAAGTAAATTTACAATATATTTTACATTAAAAATAATGATTAAATACGTTAACTTTCATAGTTGACAATGACAATTCGTGAGTGAAAGTACCTAGTGGTACATTTCACCGCCTTCTTAAGAAGGCGGTCTAGAACAGAAAGAGTCAATTTAGTACTTTTGGTCAGGAGTCAAAGTTGAGAAATATATGTTACTATATATACTGAGACTAATTTGAAAATCTATATGTAGTTGTAAGGGTGTATTTCTTGGAAATCGGTAGGTTTCTTTATTATTATCTAGGAGGTTGTTGGCTAGACGATTTGGGTGGGTTTCGAGACGTGGAAAATAGCTTGAGCCGCTTGTTTCGATTCTTTCAAAGACTGTCGGTACTTTTATGTCTCTGTGTAGCGTTGTATTTGAGATATAACATGGTGCTGAAGCAACCATCCTAAGCATTTGTTATTGAAATCTTTGTAAAATGGAGAGATTTGACGTGCTTGCCGTGCCCCAAATTTGGATGCCGTAGGTCCTTATAGGGATTATTATTGTTTGCAGATCAATAATTTGTCTAAGGATAGCTTCTTATGGTGCCCTAGTAGCTAATATAGTCTTTTTACTTGCAGTTAAAAGTGTTTCATCTTGGCTAATATGTGGGATTTCCAAGTAAGCCTTTTGTCGAGATGTATTCCTAAATACTTCACACTTTCAACCTACAAAATTGTTTTTTTATTAATATTTACGATGGGACATTTTTGTCTTCTCAACATGAAAGTTATGTGAGCTGAATTGTTTGCGTAAATTTTTATTTTCCCCTGTCTGCCCATTCTTGGATCAACACTAGATGCTCTTGTAGTTTTCTTGATGCTTCAATTGGGTCATTATCCGTTGACAATATGCCAGTTTCATCTGCAAATGTGACTTTTTTTTACTTTCCCGTATATCTGACGTATGGAGCTGGTATAAGACTGGGCCGAGTACACTACCTTGGGGTACTCCCGATTGGACGTGAAAGAAATTGGATATTACGTTTCAATATTTAATTTGGAATGTTCGGTGGGAGAGGAATCTGATAATTTTGAGGTATGGATACGTTAAGGAGCGTTTGATTTTATAGAGAAGCCATCGTGACAAACTTTATCGAAAGCTTGAGTAATATCTGAAATCGCTTCTGAGAAGTATTGTTTTTATTGAAATGTTTTCTTTACGAAGTTGATAATTCTATTAATTTGTAGTAGTAATTGTATTTATTAATAGTAGAATGTTGTTGCCTCATTGGTGATCTGGGTTTCGGCCATTTATTGTCAAGAAAGGTAGTAATCTGCTTAGGAGAAGTTTTTCGAACATTTTGGACAGAATTGGAAGAATACTTATGGGTCGATACGATGAGGGTTCATGTGGAGGTTTACCTGGCTTTAAAAATATTTGGATCTGTGCTACATTTCATTGCTCTGGATAATGCCCGATAAGTGGGATTCCGTTGAAGAGACTAATGATATTGTTCCTTTGCGAGGTAGTTATTTTAGTAGTGATCCGGTGATGGTCATAACCGGAGCAATCTTGCAAAGCAATTACTTTTTTAATTTTTAATACTTTTTATGGGTAACTTTTTTTGTGGTAATGCTATTTGTGCAGGTGATTCAAAGTATTCTTGAATTTTAACCGGCTTATTTTGATGGATAGTTTTGAAAAAGTTCAATAACGTGTTTTGCAAATATTTATATTTTCCCTTTGGTACTTCTCACCAATTCGTTGTTTTCCTTACGAATAATTCGGATGCATTATTACATTTGTGAGTGGATGTGCTTCAAATGACTTCAAATGAACTTTTTCAAAAACCCAATAGATTCCTGTGAAAAAGAGCTAAAATTTCGCATTTACAGTAATGCTTGATCGCCATTTTCTTAAAAACAACTACGAAGTTTTCAATGAAAACTTCTATTTATGACCAGTTTTTACTCTTCTTCAATATTCACTAAGTAATGAATCAGTTGTACTATTTTGAAAGCAAAAAGTTGAGAAATTGTCAAACAAATGTACTTTGGGCAATGATAAATGGCAGCTGGCCAGAGAATGAGCAAGACCAAAGAAATTAGAAAAATTTGGTACGAGAAAGTCTGTGCCATTTAGTCCTCCCTGTTATCTGTTATGCATTACACATTTTGACAAACAAGAAGAAATATCTTGAAACAACTAAAATTGGTCCAGATCGAACACAACAACGTGTTCATTTTGGAAAATTGCTTTCAAATCTCGAGAGAGTTGAAAAAATGGAGATAGTAATAAACGGTTAAAATACATGGATAGAACCCTTACAATCTCCGACGGAAGTGACAAGAAGAAAACAACCTTAAGAAACTATCAGGAAAACTAACACGAAGGCAATCGTCACACGAAATGTCTATATATTATCAAAAATGCCGTGGCCTGCGAACGAAAATGACAATATACAACAAAAATGCACCATCATTCGAGCATACAGATATATTGATATTTACGGAGACTTGGCTGCATGAAGAAATCTTCATTGATGAATTCGCCCTTCCAAATTATAACATATATACATTTGATAGAAAATCAACAACCAGTCAGCTTGAACGAGGTGGTGGCGTACTTGTCGCCGTTCATCGGAAATTCAACAGTGTGGAGATTACTCCATCGGCTACTGATATCGAACAACATTTTATACTGGTAACAATTGGTAAATTAAATCTAATAGTCAATGCTGTGTATATCCCTCCAAATTCGCCTTCTTAAAATAACATGAGTTATACCGAATCTTTCGAGCACATTTTTTACTATATCCAACATCAAAATTTCTCATAGCTGATGACTTTAATTTGCCACATATCTATTGGACAAATAGAAATTCTAAACTATTTTGTGAATTTTCAAATGCCACAAATAATGAAATTATAACAATTTCGTTTATCAGTAATTCTATGACCTATTTAAATTTATTACAATCAGATAATATATTTAATACTAATAATAGCACATTATACTTAATATTTACTCAAGACGAAAATTGCATAATTAAACAAGCTGATTATTAATTTGTTCCAATTAACATACATCCTCCTCCTTTAAATATATTATTTTCCTTGAGTGAAAAATTTACTACTCTAAAGTCGCATGATATTAAATATAATGTTCAAAATGCTGATTATGTGACTATAAATAATGAACTATTATCTTTCAATTGGTCACCATTATTTGAACAAAATTAACTTCAATCGTCTCTTTCACGTTTTTATAACAAGATGGATGAAATAATTGAAAAATATGTGCCAAACAAGATTATTGTTTGTGATGCATATCTCCTGTTGTATGCACATGAATTGAAATTACTTTTGAAGGATAAAACCACGGGCAGTTTTGTTTATAAATCAACTGATGATGATAAATATTATAAAATATTTTCCGACATTCGTAGAAAATGTAAAATAGAAGCAAATGATGATTATAATTCATATATAAATAATTTATAAGACTGTTTAGATTATAATATAAAATCATTTTGGAAATTTACCAACTCAGCAAGCGGAACAAATGGTTAACCAAATGTTATGGCATAGAATGGTATTTGTGCTGATAACGTTACTGAGATATTAGATTGTCTTGCAACATTTTTCGAATCGGTATACAAGGATAACAATAATGATAATGATAAAATAGATGATAATAATGATGATAATAATAATAATGTAAATACATTAATAAATTTACCACATATTTATACAACTCAACATGATGTCTTTTCATCAATAGGTAAATTAGAAGCAAAAATGGGTCCTAGACCAGATGGAATACCACCTTTCTTTTTAAAAAAATTGTAAAATAAATCTCACTCCCACTCGAAGACAGTCGCGCTCGTGGCACATAGCAAAGTCGCTAGCCTTTCACCACTGAGATCCGGGTGCGATTCCCGTCGAGTCCCTTTCGAGTCCAGTAAATCCCATGTGAAGTTTGTTCCAACAAAACGAGTTTGGCTGCTTCACAAGGGCTAGACCAACCCCTGTGAAGTGTCCTAAACCCTCCCCCTATCCTTATTCCTTCCCAATTCTGGACGCTGGGTAGTGACGCAGGAGCGCGTAGTAGGAGGCGCGTACGCGGAGATGCTAACTGGCGGTCCTCTTGACAACAGACTGCGAGGTGACGTGACATGACTTAAAGGTAATGAAGGATTACTCCCGCGCAAGTTCATGGAGGATTACTCCTCAGCGCAAAGCGCTCAACGCCCTTTATGGGGCTTGGAGACGCGTTGCGTCAATTTGTAAGACGCAACAAATTAAAAAACAAACAATTTTTTAACATTTCAGCACTTCACACTTGAAAAATTAGAATCACATTCCACAAGTTGATACTGTTTACACGGATTTTTCTAAGGCATTCGACACCATAAACTACAAACTACTTTTGATAAATTAGATAATATTGGTGTCTGGTACATTTTTAAATTGTATTAAAGATTATTTGTTACGAGTACAAAATGACAAATACAAATCGTTTGTTTCAAGAGATATAATGGTAACATCAGATGTACCTCAGGGTTCTCATTTGAGTCCTTTATTATTCATAATATTTATTAATGATCTTAAACTTAAACTATCTAAATGTCAACTTCTAATGTACGCAGATGATTTTAAGTTATACTCCGAAATAAAAAAAATTGATGATTGTATCGCTCTACAACTCAACATAGATATGCTAGCCCTATGGTGTAATGATAATAAATTGGATCTTCATATTAAACTAGAGGTGCTACCGAATGGCACAGACTTTCTCGCACCAAATTTTTCTAAGTTCCTTGGTGTGGTCTGGCTTTACGGTCTTGCTCATTCTCTGGACAGCTGCCATCTATCATCGCCCAAGGTACATTTTTGTGACAATTTCTCAACTTTTTGCTTTCAAAGTAGTACAGTTTTGGAAACAAAAATTGATCGGGGCCGTCTGCGGCTAAATTGAGCATTTGCATGTTTTGGACAGCCCTTGTCATGACGAAACGTCGCAGGCGGAGCCAACAAAATATCGTAGCCAATCTTAACGCAGGGGGGAGTGCCCTAACAAAATTACATCATTGAAAATGGCGGACGTCTTTACTTCCGATGTGAAAGTATTTTTAAATAAAAAATACATGGAAGAAACACTTCTATGAAAATGAAAATAAATTCATTGAAATATATATGAACACTTAACCACTGTAAACACAATTCTTTTAGAAGTAATTACATTGATATCAGATAAAAAATACTAATATTAGACCAATTAATTTCTTACACACATTTTAATTCCAGTATTATTGTCCATACACAGTTCATAAAATTTACCAAATTTACAGATTACTACAGATTTTTTCGATAAGAAAAACGATTATCATTGCATATTTGTAATTATTCATATGCTTATTAAATTTGCGAAAATTGCAAAATACTATCTTTTTAGAATCGGTAGAGGACGTCTGGGTTACCATTTTAATAAACCGCAGTAAAATTCAAAGACCAAGTGTATATTTATAACGAAAGTAACAATTAAACTAGATATTAAGTTTTGATTAAATTACATTCATATCAGATAAAATAACACAAATTTTAGACCAATTACTTTGTTATATACATTTTAATTTCACTATTATTGTCCATACACAATTCATGAACTTTCTCAAATGATTATCAGATTGCAAACATAGATTTAGAGAATTAAAATCTACGGAAACAGCCACATTTTCTTTTCTTAAGGATGTCGCCTCATCATTGGATCAAAATGAAGCACCTATTGGATTATTTTTAGATCCCACAAAAGCTTTTGATGTCATTGATCATGACATTTTACTTTCAAAATTACATTCATATGGAATCCGATGTTTTGCTGTAGTATTGGTTATGTTTGTAACTTAAAAAACGATTTCAGAGAGTGTAAATACCTTACTAGAATGATGGAATGTACCACCTTTCCGACTCTTTGCCAATTGCACGTGTAGTTCCTCAAGGATCGATTTTAGGCCATATTCATTTCTTACTATACGTAAACAATATGCCCTTGACGATTCGAAACGGAAAAACAGTTTTCTTTGCGGATGATACGATCATTCTTTGCAAAAAGAAACCGTAAATACTACAATATCAGATGTTTGAAATTGGTTCCGAAATAACAAATTAATAGTAAATGAAAAGGAAACTGTTTTAATGCATTTTTCCATTTCAAATACACAATTCTGTACTCAATTGAAAACGAACGGTATACCATTGACTGATGTTAAGGCAACAAAATTTTTAGGTCTCTTAATTTAGTCAAACCTCAAATGGAATGTCCATTTAAACGAATTGAACACACAATTAAATTCGTTATGCTACGCGTTCAGAATTCTTTGAAATTCAGTCAGCCTTCATACTGCTCGTTGGCTATATTTCGCGAATTTTCATTCCCGCCTGAGATATGGCATAATATTCTGGGGAAATACACCTTATAGCTCCGAGACTTTTAGATTACAAAAACCAATTGTATGAAAAATAACCAAATCTCACCCACGTGATTCTTGTAAGCCTCTCTTCATTAATCTAGGAATTTTACCATTACCTTGTCTGTTGATTTACGAATCAGTAGTTTTTGTCAAAAATGACTTGCTTAAGGACGGAATTATATTTTCAGAAAACGCCGAAGTCTATTACTATAACACTCGACGTAGAAATCCTATTCATCAGGTGACAGTATCAACAGCGCATTATAAAAATTCACATACAATACATGTACATTTTTTTACAACACTTTACCAGATGACATTAATCGATAAAATTCGATAGAAAAGTTTAAATCCTATGTCAAATCGTTTGTGCTGCTTAACAGTTTCTATACAATTAGAGACTATACGTTCCTTGTGAAGGATAGTAAGATTAATTTTTACAGTGATATTTAATGTATTTTTTACCATTGGACTATATAAATATAAACAACCCGTAACAAGTATTGTACTGCAGCCTCCGGGTCAATGACCCCCATTTCGATGTGGTTTTTCGTCCAGTTTCCCTGATTCATTGAGCAAATGCTGAGATGGCCCCTTGTTTTGCTTCTGGACGTAAATGTAACTTCATTATCAGTTCTCGTTTCAAGAATTTAGTGGGAAATTTAGTTATTCACGTTATCGTTTCCATGATGTTTGCGGCAGGAAGTATTATTCCTTGACGAACGGCATGATGGATAAGAACCCAACATTTATTGGTGATTTATCCTTGGAAATATATTTTATTACATCGAAGCAGGTTTTTTTCCTCCCTGTATTCAAAATTCAAGTAGTATATGGCTTAGTGTAGGGATGACAATTTTGAAAACGTGCACAGTATTCACTTCTCCCCATAGCACGTTATACACAGTTTTTAACTGTTTTTGACGTAAATAAATAAATGACCAGTTTACTACAGATTTTTTCGATAAGAGAAACAATCATAATTGCATATTTGCAATTGTTCATGTGTTTATTAAATTTGCAAATATTGAAAATTACTGTCTTCTCGAATCGATAGGGGACTTATAGGGAACCATTTTGATAAAAGACAGTAAAATTCAATGGCTAAGTGTATATTTATCATTAAAGTAACAATTAAACTAGATATTAAGCAATTAATTTACATCTCTTCTCAAAACTGTTATTTTGCGATATTCAAAACAGGGACGAATTGGGGATACTTCCTGGCAGGAATAACTCACATTTCGGAATTGTTTATAAAATTGTTAATTGTTGCAAAATTGTTAATTCGCTGTTTTTGGTTCTGGGACATCGGGTAACCCTTCCCAGTTTATAATTGCAGAAATAGGAAATTCTTCATAAATTTTAAATTTTGCCATTGTTTTTTATTCTCTCATCACAATTCCCTTTACACGAGATGAAAAACTCCGCAATCCAACCGGAGCTGTCGCATTTCGTTTTCGAGATACGCAATTGTTTACAGGATCTTAGCATCTGATGCCAACCCTCATTTGTTTCCACACAATGTTGTATTTAGTGGTGCGAAGCGTATGCCAATATATTTATCGCTAGCAAGGTAAGTGATCATCAACAAATTATTTTGCAAAATGCTTTTGGACAGAATGGTGGCAAGATAGATCATTTTCATATTTATTCCACGAGGCAAGTTTTACTCAGCAGATTTATTCTGTATATTATTTTTAATCTTGGTGTAATTGAATCACATGTGAATTTTCAAATAGAACTATACATTTCTTTACCTGAAATTAATAATTCAATAGAGTAATTCAATAATGTCTCATTTGTTAATAATTTAAAGTGAAAAAATATATATTTGACATCGGACTTGAGCAATCCTCAACTCTAAGGCAAGCAACGCTTTTCATTTGCTCTTCTAGTAATTCAAGTGGCCTATCTTCGGAAGTTTTCCCCTTTCTCCTCGCCTTAAAGGCATAAGAGACGGAGTCAGTAGAATGTGGCACCAACCCAATAATACTTCCCACTCCCGGAAAATGCTTCGTTTCCTTCTTGTGTGGGAACGAATTCTTGACGTATAAAATCGTGCATTAAATTGTGAAAAATAATTTTAATTCAATACTACAAGCAAATAATAGTTTTGTATAAATTGTAATACTACACATATTTAAATATAGAAATAAGACATGAAACTAAACAGTATACACACGTTTTAGGAAGACGAAAATTCTTTCTTATTATAACACTCATTTGTATACTTTTTGCAGACAGAATATTGTGAAATATACCATTAATCTGATGATTTGTTCTGGTGATAATCGATCTTATACAGAATTGACATGTAATGACAGAAATTTCTAATGTATGATATGGGAAATTAAGTATGAGTTCAGTTAATTTTAATGACAGAGCAATTTTGCGATGAAAATGTTTTTTTGAAACATATATTCCAAATCCATATACTTCTTTACATTTAATTAACGTTATTTCAATTTCCATTGAATTAAAAGGTTTCAAATGCTACAACGAAATCCATCACCACTCCAATATAGCTAGCGGTGGTGTTGCCATTTTTGCAAAAGAATACCTGCCTGCAGAACAAATTGACATACAAACAGAGATTGAAGCTGTAGCTATTAAAATCCAAGCCCCAGCGACAATCAGTGTATGTAATATTTTCCTTCCCAATAGCCACTCTCTCGATGCTAATGAAATTAAAGATCTGATTAAACAACTTTCAAAACCTTTTATCCTACTTGGCGACTTCAACAGCCATAACACAATATGGGGATCAAACAAATCTGACGCATTTCCTCATGGAAAATATTATTGATGAAGTGGACCTAATAATCTTGAACAACGGACAACCCACACATTTTAATATGAGCAACGGACATCTTAGTGCAATAGACCTTTCCTTATGTTCCATTGCAATTGCCCCAAAATGCAACTGGAGTGTTCTCGAACAGCTACACGACAGTGATCACTTCCCAATACTCCTGTACATGGACTGCCTCCACAGTATTCCCAATAGCTTTGCAGGATCTCTCAAATGGAATTACGACAAAGCAAATTGGACACAATACAAAAAATGTATTAGCAAGCTTTTAAATCAGCAAGATATATTTGAAGAAAACGACAATATCGACCGTATCATTCACTCCTTCTCAAATGTCATAACAAAGGCTACATATGAATCCATGAAATACACCAGGCCCACAAATAAGACAAGATCAGTTCCCTGGTGGAACGATGAATGCAGTGACGCAATAAAAGGATCTAAAAGAGCTTTTAACAAGTATAAAAAACACAACACTTTAGAAAACAAGATTGAATACAAAAAAATGAGAGCTAAGGCAAGAAGGATCATCAAAGAGAGCAAAGCTAAATCTTGGACAGTCTTTGTGTCATCTATTTCAGCATCAAACAACATTAAACACTCCTGGAATAAGATTAATGCCAAAAAATGGAAGCAAATTGTACAATTCAATTCCATTCCTACAGAATGACAACAAAATTATTACAGAGCCTTACTGCATCGCAAACATATTGGCGGACAAATTTACAAAAAACTCCAGCTCTCAAAATTATACTTCTGATTTTCTTCAGTATAAAGCAGAAGAAGAAAATAAGAGATTACATTTAATAGTAATCAAGACATCGGCTCTCAATATCATTTAAACGACCCCATATCTCTCAAGGAACTCACCTCAACTATTGATATCACCAAAAATTCATCGCCAGGCCCCGATGGAATCCCCAATAAACTCATCAAACAATTACCCACAGAGGGAAACGAAGCCCTTTTGAAAATATATAACTTAATCTGGACTAAGAACATATTTCCTGAAGTATGGAGAACTGCAATAGTAGTTCCAATACCCAAACTTGATATGGACAGATCAAAAAGCGAAAATTATAGACCTATCGCATTAACGTGCAACAAGTGCAAAATTTTTGAAAAAATAATTAACTCACGACTCAGGTGGTTTCTTGATTTTCAAAAAATTGTATCCAATAACCAATTTGGCTTCAGATCAAACCACTCAACCTTAGCCCACCTGATAAGCATACCACGCATATACAAGAAGCATTTTCAAACAACCAACATGTTTTAGCCATCAACTTAGACATCGAGAAAGCTTACGACATGATGTGGATACACGGAATTCTAAGAAAATTACAGCAGATTGGAATCGGAGAAAACATGTTTCAGTTCATCAAAAGTCTTATGAAAGACAGGACCATACAAGTGAGAATTAACGGCTGTCTCTCTGAAGAAAAGAAGATAGGAAATGGAGTACCCCAAGGATCCGTAATGAGTGTCACACTTTTTCTTCTTGCAATTAACGATGTAGACGCAAATATCGAATCTCCTGTGTTTACAAGAAAATATGCAGATGACATCACCGTTCTCTATAAAGGCAAATCTATCTCTTGAAACCAACAAATCATGCAAGCTTCCTTAAGTAGACTTCACGAATGGACCCAAAGAACAGGATTCAAATTCTCGGTCCAAAAAAATAGAATGCATATTATTCGCCAAGCACAATGAAGATAATCTACCTACACTTAGGCTCGGTGATCACAATCTGAAGTATGTAGAGAGAACAAAAATACTGGGAATGCATTTTGACTCAAAAATGTCGTGGAAAAACCACATACAGATGAATGTAAAAAAAGGCTAAACATACTAAAATGCATCTCACACAACAATTGGGGTGCAGATAAAAACCTGTTATTACTAACATATAAAACCATAGTAAGAGCTAAATTAGATTATGGATCTGTAATTTATGATTCTGCTCGATGGAATGACCTCAAGAAACTAGACGTTATACACAACCAAGGCCTAAGAATCTGTACCTGTTGCTACCGCACAAGCCCCATCGGAAGCATTCTAATTGAATCCAACGAACCAAATCTAGCACATCGCAGAAAGACATTAAAGTTGAAATATGCCATCAATGCTGCTGCTTCAATCAACCCAATAATACTTCACGATGTTTATCCAGTGATTCAAGCTGATTACAAAGAAGAGTCGAGATACATTCCCATATATGCAAAAATTAAAACATGTATGCAAAAACTCGGTTTCCAGATAACTCCAACAGAAAAGAAAAGAATCGACAATATTCTTCCGTGGACAATACCAGAAATACTAACCAAATTGGCTTTAACTTCTGTCGAGGATTCAAACCTCACAACAAAAACCCGGAACCTACAACCTGCTGAACCCGCCAGTGGAAGTTGCAATCCTCTCCTAATATATGCCTACGGAATAAAAAATGAAAACGAAACCTATTCAGTAATCTCTACACAGGAAACCAAAATTAAACATCAACTTTACTCTTTCTGCAGCAAGACCACTGCAGATATGTGCTCACTAATGTTAGCATTTAAACTGGCTAACCAAATAAACAGCAGACGATTTACAATTTACATAAAATCTCCCGGTACCATACACAATATATCTAAAAGAAATCTCAAAACAGAAATGGCCATTAACATACATGAACTATACTACAACATCACCAAAGCAGGGAAATCCATCACAATAGAAATGATCCAAGCAGACACCTCGGACTGTGAGTCAGCACATAAAGTTTTTAGAATCTTCATTCTCGTGCATGAGTATGTGTTAATTCATCCAACATTTTTTGTGTCGGATGATAATGGGGAGTTTTTGTTAGGGAGATAATAATGTAGTGGATATGGTAACAAATCTCTGAACGAGTTAGTTACGTAGCGTGGACAAAATGTTTGGGGATTGGAAACCCTTCTGCGGGCTTCATGAATTATTATAATATTGCGATTCCCAAATAGTGCAAGTAAGTACGTCCTGTTATCACTATTAGTTTTAATTCAAATTTTTGCCTTTCATTTTGTTTGCATTTTAATCAGTTTTCTGTTTCTTACATAATTTTGTTAATGTATTTTAGACGTTTAACTGATGACAATGTTATTCTTGATTTGAGCTAGGTTGCTGTTTTCAAATACTTACGGTTCAAGTCACGTCTTATTGCAATCGGAGAGTAGAATAGTACCTGGATTAAGAGTGGACTGACAATATGCCAAGCTTCAGAGACAAAAATTCCAGAATCTCGAAAGAACTATTGATGACTAAAATAAAAGATTGTAAAATGTCGCAATTGTAATACTAGTGACTGTTTATCAAATAATATCCTAGCAGAATCTATAGCAAGGGCGGTCGGTTTTGCCCGCAAGGGCATTCGTGTTCCTATTTATGCCTCGCGGGCGCTGCCACTCAAAATTGTCGCTGAAGCGCGCTATTTGAGCGCGGAAACATCCCTAGGAGATAACTGAATTACAAAAGGAAAGAATGTTTCCATGAGGTTTTCATTAAATAAAACATAATAACTGTTATAAAAAGCGCTTACTAATTGGAAAATAGAAAAATTCGTAATGAAAATTTTCCCAAGTCCGAACAACTACGGACCACCTCATAACTTCTAAACTTTTCCCGATATCGAAATGTAGTTTTCGCTTAACAATGCGGTATCATGGGGCAAGTAATGTACCGTAGAGATATTGTTCGAAATATTTTCAGTTTTCGAGAATATTAATTATTTTTGATTTTTTTAAACGGAATCACTATTTTTCTCACTAGCGATAGATAATTATAAATATACAAATGCAGTGATGTAACATACGTTAATTGAAATTACAAAAAGAAAGGTCCAAACTTGATTTATTGACAATCATCTGTGATACAATTTAATCAAATACAGAAATGATTTATGTATTTGATTGATTAACTTGTATCACAGGTGATTGTCAATAAATCAAGTTTGGACCTTTCGTTTTGTAATTTCATGTAACAATTTGTGAATGACAATCTGTACCTTTTCTGTTTTAAAACATGCGTTAATGTTTTGATAGTATTTTGAGTATAAAATTATAATTTCAGATATCTGATTTTAAATTAAATGTACGAGATTTCCTGTTGGCAACCGTTGCAACTGTCGCATTTTGGGAAGTTTGCTTTCCCGGCGCCGGCACTTTTGCGAGGACAGGGGAAAGGCCGCGAAGGCCACGTTCCCCAAAAGCGACTACTGAGGAAATGTAATTTTCTCCGACAAGTCGGTTTATTCATCGGCAAATGACGGGCAAGTACGAGTGCACAGGCGTCGAAGGACCCGTCATTATCCGGAATATGTGCATCAATGTACGCGATCTGGACGAGTATCTGTAGTGTGTTGGGGATGGATATCTGCCCGTGGCATTGGAGTTCTCCACAAAATAGAAGGTCAGCTCGACGGAACCCAATATCTCCATATCTTACGAAATATTATGGTACCGTCTGTGCGACAAATGTATCCGGATGGAAAAGTGAATTTTCAACATGACAACTCATCGGTTCACAAAACTAAATTGGTTCAGGAATGGCTTGCACAGCAGGAGGAAGTACAGGTTCTGGACTGGCCTCCTCGAGGAGCTGATCTGAACCCAATTGAAAATTTGTGGGCCGAATATGTGGGCATGCCATGGCAGAAAATTGGCCGGATCCACCCCCGTCCACGGCAGATGCTCTCTGGGATGTAGCTCATAGTCCCAACTATCCTGCTACGATGGTGGGCTTCACTTCCGCGTAGATTATAAGCCGTGATAGAGAACGATGGCTTTTGGCCCTCTTATTGAAGAGAGAAAACGGTCCTTTTCGGGTCTACATAAATAATCAAGAATAAAGAATCCACAGCAATGTGGATATAAACAATATAGTGTTAAAAGACCTGAACGTTGCTAATTATTATTGAGTAAAAAAAATCTAAGGAAAACGGGGAATGGAACTTATGAGTTCATGACTTGACCCGCGATACCACTAACGCAGTGAGCTATCAAGCCTCTGGCAGGACAACCCTCATAACTTTAAACTGTTTACGATATTGAAATACAGTTTTCGCCCAACAACACAAGCATAGGACAAGAAAAGTGCCTAGAGATATTGTTAGTAACATTTTTGTTTTTGGATAAATTCAATCATCCTTCATTTTTTAAATAAAAGTTTGTAGTTTTCCTCCTGAAATGAATAAGAGCATGAAGAGAGTAATAAAATATTTTTAAATTTTTTTACATTTTGACAAAAATATAGAATAAAAACTTACAGTGAGTATAAAAAGCCAATGTAAACCCCAGTTCGGACTTGAAGATCAAAGGCCCCTAGTCAATCAATAGATTAGAGCCCTTCCTATCTAGTAATGAACAAAAAACAAAAATGTGCAAATATTTAATATTTGACCTAATAATAATACTAAAATTACTAGAACAGTTTGGTTAACTGAGCCAGTACATGCTTTTTATTTTTTTGCATTTGATTATCTTAGGTTAGCCAAACGTTTATTACACAATAATATGAGGTTAATGTAAGAAACAGTATTACAAATTATTAATTTTCAAGTTTTAGCAAATTTCGTATGGGCTCGTATAATTTCGTAACTGCTGTATGGGTTTAACTGAGCCACTTATTGTGGTGAAGTGAACTATTAAGAGTATGTTGAACAGTTTTACGAGTATATTATAAATATGGGACGGATTTTAATGAAATATCATTTTTACTTTCTCGTATACGTACGTATATGTGGAGTAATAAACGTAGTATAGAGAAAGTTATGTAATGCTGCGCGAAAAAACGGCGTATTTTTGGCAGAAAAAATCATTGCCGGGCCCTGATAACGAAAAAGGTGGAAAAATCCAGTCGCTAAATTAAGAGAAAAATCCTCCGAAGAGTGGTGCAGCGATAATACCTGTTTTGTGGGTCCTTGATGCCGCCAAAAACAAATTGAAAGCGAAACACCCGCCGTCTGTTAGCACTACTAGCGCTTAAAACATAAGTAGGATTTTTTTCCAAATTGAAGAAACACCTGTCCATCTATCTCTAGTTGAAGCTTTGAAATTTTGAAAACCATTCTTTAAAACTTGGTCAGCATTCTTAAAACTTAGATCAAGTTCCACGAACATTTTAAAAATTTTCTCAAAAGTGCTGTTCCTAATTTTTTCTTTGAATTTATTGTAAGAATAGAGGAAAATACACTTATAAAGGTGGCATAAGTTCTATTTGCATGGTTAACTCTGAATTTTCGACAATTGCAAAAGTTTGCATTTTCTTGTGTCTTCCCACTACTACAAAATCGAAGATTTTTTCCTTAAAATGAAATTTGCTGTCCATAATTCCTTCTTTTATTAAGTTCCTCTACATTGTTTTGAAAATTTTAAGAGCTTTCTCGCAATATGGCGTTCAATTTTTAAAAAATACAAAAAAACTTTTTCGTCCCTTTTAAAACATTTTTCGCATATTTCATCTAGTTTAATATAATTTTAACCGTACTTCAATTAATTTTACGAAATGCCCTAAATATTCTTCAGAAAATTCCTGAGTAACCTATTCGATTTCTTCGTTCAGAAATTTTTATGTCAATCGTTATATGAAATATAAGGTTCCTGTGACGCCCATAAACACCATTTTCGGTGCGGCGGATTTCACGAAAACTAAAGACAGATTTCCTGGTCCAATTCAAACCAAAAATTTGCAAGCGAAGCACTTGAACGAAAGGGAGAAGTCATGATTACATCAGTAACGTATTTAACAACTTGAGTAGTTCATATGACCTGTTTTGATCAATTTTTTACATCATTTTTCGTTGCTTTTCTAAACATTTAAAAAAAATTTAAGAGTATTTTAATGACCATTGTCGGTAATGTTATATGTCATCAAAATCCGCTCCCTAATAAACATTCCGAAATACACACAACGTTATTTGTAATGAAACATTTTATAACACACTCAGATATTTCACACATAAAATTTGTTTTTTAGATGAAATGCAGTCAATTCACAAATTAAAAAAACAATGTCTTCCGGATACATGAAATTTTTCACTTTTTTATGTAAGGTTTCTTGAAATTTTGATAGTTAAACCATCGTAAATATTGAGGACAGTTTTAATCTTCATCCATCTAACAAGAAATGTGTCATTTGAAAAACTTTCAAATATTCATTACTGGGATTAAAATTGTCAACTTCTACACCCATATTGCGTTTTGACATTATTTTGTCAATATTTCTCTTAGGTTACCTGAATTCTTTTGCATTTGGCGATGTTCCTTCTCGCTGTTTTGTGAGACTTGGCTCCGTCCTACACGTTAGGTCTCGGGGTTTTCCTCACTACGCATTTCCACTAGCAGAACACCGCCATACGCGGGTCAAGCTAGAGATCCGGACTGATCTCCCAACGTGTGTGGTAGTGTAGGGCAAGTGTGCATGTGTAAGGGAAGGGGGAAAGATTAAAATAAAAAGGAACGAGCGTGGTCTATGGCCCGTTTGATAAAGTACTGACCCGGTACTCTGTTGGTATTGATCACAGAAAACACCGACAACTGCCGATCTGAGCAGCAGGACGCTAAAACTCCTCCATACATGCTGAATTCTATTACCATTTAACAAAGTAGTATTGAATATTCAACACCGTCACATCCCGAACTCTATCACAAACCCTTAAGTTGCAACGATGGTTGTTACTGAACCATTTCAGCCGGTGCTCTTGGGTATAAGTTGCTTTTTTGTTGATCTTGCTCTCACTATAGTTCTCTTGAACTCTAAATTTAAAATGTTAAGATTTTTATACAGTGAAGTGTCCAAGTTACAAACACAAAGGTTCAATAAACAATTTATTGCCAAAAACCAAGTACAAAGCTATAGTGCCGGATATCCTGAAGAATTGGTACAGAGACGAAGCCGTGTTGTCGTAAGTCCAGAAGATGTACCAAGGTATGCCGAGTCCACCAAGTGACCAGAAAGAAGAGTCCGTTGTCGTAGCGCTGTTGTCGTAGTCTATCGCACTTCACCGTAACCACCACTTAAACACTGTCTCGACGCACTTTCACCGCTGCTCGCTCGCTCACTCACTGACGCTGCCTCAGCTCCGCGTCGAGGTTTTATAGCCCCCCCGGGCCGTAGGCCCGCCGACTGGCTGTGTAAAAGGGGCGGGGTCGAATCTCGCCCCGCTCGCTCAGGCGTGGCGGCCGCACTCAGCCGCGCACCGCTGGCCCGCGCTTGCTGCTGGCCGCTGCCGCCAGGGGCGGTAACGCCCCCCTGACGTGCTCCTGTGGCGGCACATTCAATCATGTGCGGCCGGTCACGACATACAGAAAGGTTTCCGCGGAGTTAACTGAGTCACTGTTCACCTATTTCAAAAGATGTGGCTCAGCTAACCGCATTGACATAGACTTTTAATAACTTTAAATGTTATTATAACTCAACTTTAAGCAATATAGGCTGCGAAAATTACATATTTTATCAATGGTAAAAAGTTCCAAATTAATGAATATACAGTTCTTATATTATTATATTTATTGATGTGTAAGTTTTAACTCGAGAAACTTGCACTCATCTCACATTTTAAAAGCGAAATATCTCCATAATCGGCTGTCACATCCAGCGACATTACATCATTAATCCATTAGTGCCCAGTTGTTGTTTTTTTAATTTCAACTAGTTTTCCTATTTCTAAATGTTAAATAACATGTGGGAAAAATAATTTAAAAAATTTCTTTTGTAGGGTTTTCAAGAAAAGTGCCGTGTCCATATGGACATGCTAGGATATAACATTGTCAGTAGGAATTGAAGAAATTATTTGAATGGCTATTTTACTCTTTTCAAACATTTTATTGTGAAGAAAAAATCAAATTACATTGTAATAAAAACTATTCTAGGTTGAAAAACATCTTCTAAGTAGAAAGATCAAAACTAGTTTTATTATGTAACTATCATTTGGTATATAAGGAGATCACAATTTTTCAAATAAATGAAATTGCAAAGATCAAAGTTCAAGAATATTACAGAATACGAAAAAGGAAACATGAAAATAGCAATTTATTTAACGAATAACAAAGAAATGTAGAACAAGTAGTTTATACAATTACAATCTTTTATTGTGTATGGTACTTCTCAAAACATTCAACACATTGACCGACATCACATTTTCCACATGCTGTGCGTACAGCAGATCGTTTATCCTTACAGTATTCCCCTTGACATATCCGTTTCTTGTCGATTTTCTTACCAAAATAACCCGTCAAAGCGCATATCAGAGCAAGGAAGGGCAAGCTCGGTCTTTCTGCACCTTTAGATGGATTTTGATCCTTATCAAGTATACTTGAACGAATTCTCGGCGAAAGTCAAGATGTGTTAATTTTCTGCCTGAACTTCTAAGAAGAAGCTATGCATTGTGGACTGATACATCAATTAGCCAAGTGAGGAGAGTCCAATACCATTTGCGGTTCCGTATGTGTACCCTATATTTTGAAATGTTCTTATACATTCTATCGACACCTCATATCAATTTTGAATATTCAGTATAAATCTGAGGTCGAGTAACCTGTATAATTGCTTTTTCGTGTCTATTGTATCTCGAAATATTAGATGTTGGGGAAATCCCTGTCGCATTACTAGCAGCGGTCACAATAGAATTATCTCTTATTACATACCAAAACGCCATCTTCTTTTCAAATAGCGCTTTCAAAGTAACCACGAGGCTTTTTTAGCAAAAGATTTTTATTTGTAAAGTAATCGGCCTCCGGGATTCTTTGTTCTCTCATTGTTCCTGTGCCCCCGTATTCTCTCTCTCTCTCTCTCTCTCTCTCTCTCTCTCTCTCTGAGGTAAGACAACAGAGGACTTGTGAAAAAGTTGTCAAAATAAAAATGAAGTGGAAGTGTTTAAACTTCAGTTGCCATTGAGTCAATCATACTTATCAAAGGTGCTGCCGATTTTCCAAAGTATTTTTCATTGGATTGAATAGATTTGCCCTGATACATTTCAAAATAAATGAGGTACCCACTTGATGTACACAAACTCCGCACTTTGTATTCAAAGCGTACGGCTTTTCCGCGTATAAATTGCTTGCACCAGTTTTGGCCAAAATACTTAACCATACACTCATCATATGATAAATTCTGTTCAGGTACAAACAGCTGTCGACATTTTTCTTGTACTTTTTTTATCAACTTTCGAATCTTCCATAATCTGTCACCGGGAGCAGTAGCTCAGTGCATCAACTGAGCGCCTCTGACCGGGAGGTCCTAAATTCGAGTCCTGACGGCAGCAGGAATTTCGACACTAGCTTTTCAGCTAAGTTGAATTCAGACACTGTCTGGAGGAGAATTCTAGCGGCTGGTTGCTCTGATCGGTAGTTTTCGGTGGTTTCTCCGATCAACACCAGGCGAATGCCGGAACACTACCCTACCAAACGGGCCACGGTCCGCGCGCGATCTTTCCTTACTCTTCCTTGTCCTATCCTCTCCCCTTACACACACACACTTACACTAACTACCACATATTCCGGGAGACCGGTCGGGAGCTTAGAGCTTGTCCCGGCTGGGGCGGTGCCCAGCTGGTGGGAGAGTCCTGGTTAGGGGGAAACTCCACTAGCCGACCGTAGGTCGGCGCCGGATCTCGCCATTCAGTGGCGGAAGATAAGCGCCATCTCCCGACAAAAACATGCACTAAACTTACGGGACTAATGACCAAAGCAGTTGATGCGCCCGGAAACACGAAAAAATCAATCAATCATAATATGTCTGTCAAATTAGGTTCATTGTTGTCAGCAAATGTTTGACGTTGACGTTAACCTCAGTATCTCTTCAAATCTGTTTCTTCTCATTGTACTGACAACTAAGTCATTGCAAGTGTCTTTAGCTGTCACTTCTCAATATTTTATTTTGGATGGTACACGGTTGTATTCACTCAGAATCAGTGTACCCAAAAAGCACTTTATTTCATGGCAAGATGTATATGTGTTGGGGCAATTATTTTGTATGGCATACTTATTCAATTCTTCAGCAAATTGTTTTATTATTTCTTCATCAAAGAAACTTTCGAACATATCTACTATGGAACAATTACAATTATTTGACTGGTCCCTGTGTTGTGGAAACGGCTGGAGAAATGTTTCAAGATTTCCGTTCACCTACGTTCGTTTACTTGCTTTGGGAAGAAAATCTAGTGGTACATTATTGGCAAATCGTATACCTGCAGGAGCAAGAAGCTGACCAGGACTTAAATTTTGAGTTGCACCCCTTTCGTTTTCATCTCCAGAATCGTCAGGTGTATGCACTTTCGGAGTTGGAGGTGCCATACAAACACATTCTTCTTAATCTGAATTTCCTTCATCCCCAAACAAAATGTCCAAGTCACCATTGAGAGTCACCTCATCCGATAATACAGATTTCCTAAAACAATTTATTGAGACTTATAGTTCAATTTATATAAAATTAAAGCATGTAAAACATCGAAATCGGTAATAATACTGACATGATTTTGTTAGACGTTGATATGATTGACACGTGACTAGACCTAGTGCTTAGCGTGTCCATATGGACACGGTGACATTTTGATGCTAATATTTGATTTATGTTAACCTTATATTCATATTACGAATATATACATTAAACAATGTTTTATTGGATATTGAAATTATTAATCATTGCCCGGAGAAAACACAGAAAAGACGAAATATAATAAAGTTATATCCATATTATAGGTCTATTCAATCTTCAGAGGACGCTGGCGCAACAACTGATTAATCGACAACTATAAAAGGTACTCTGTTCTACGTAACAAACATTTCTTTCAAACACAACATAAGCAACTGTGACTAGCAATTCACTATAATAATTAAATAAAAAAGTTCCCTAAACCTTGTCCATATCGACACGATGAGCACTAATGTGCAAGGGAACCTCCCTTCTCATACAAATTTAAATAAAATTTCTCTTCAAGAACATTTTAACTTTCTCAACATCTGTTTTCTGTATTATTTTCTTTAGACATATTTTTCTATATACTCACTAAAGACCCTAGATGTCCATGTGACGTAAATTAAAAAAGAACATTTTAGGTGGAGTGGCTCACTTAACCGTCCACTACCATGCTCACTTTACAGGATGAGTTTTTAAATTTCCCTTTCTAAACTGGTTTATTTTTCCCAAATACATTAGACTATTCTTTCTTATATTCTCACGCATATCTGACATTAGATTCGTGTTTCCTCCGCACATCTTGGTTCCAGATCTTTAAACGTCTAGCGCATGCAATATTATTAATATTTATACAATTGTTTTATAATTTCTACTTATTCCAAAGGTAATCTAAATGTAATAAATTATGAAATTAATAAATATTTGGTCGGTTCCTTGGTAGAGGTGACCAAGTCCTCAATTCTACAAAAAATGATCAATTGATCAACAAAAAATTAAACTAATGTTAAAACAATAATAATATAAAACATGTGGCCTCAAAATAAATACTATGAACATCTAAAACAGTACACTGATTTTTGGAAGCATTAGAAAGCTTTAAATGCATTTTATTCCAAACAACCAATTTTTGAACTTGATCACTTTTATCAATAATCTTAATATATTTAAAAAGCTATTTAAACAATAAAAAAGATAAAAATTGCCTTTCAATATTTATGAGCTTGAAGAATGTAATAAAAATATTGGGGATCCTGGTGTATTTTACTTCAATTATCTAGGCTCCGTCTGAAGTCCGGCCTCCTGGCAGCTGCCTAGGCCAAAGGACGGCCTTACGTACACCTAGAAAACTCTGGCAGAAACTTCTACTACGTAATACGAACAATGTGTTAGAAAAAATGAAGATATCAAGTTTAGAAATTAAGAATACACTTTTTATTCCCTTATTTTACAAAAATTCAAAATGTTACCAAACCTGTGTTATTTAGAAACAAAATAAAATAGCCGTTTTTGTATGCTTAAAAAGTCTTCGTACACGCCTGTTTAACAAAAAATATTAAGTTATTTAATACTGAGTATGAATTCCATTTGATTTGATAATTGTCTTTAGTTTTTGCAGCATAGATTTCACCAACACTGCGGTAATCGCAGGATCTATTACACTTCGATCTCTCAAAAGTGCATGTTTAATATTTATTATATTTATTATTTATTAATATTTATTAATATTAATATCTTAATAGACAAACTGTATTTACTACTTTTAATCCCAGAACTGACCACATATGACCTACAGGGCCAGGATTAGTGACGAGGGAGGACACTAAATATCAAATATTTAGCACATAGATGTTCGACAGATTTTCATTACTGGGCACTTGATTGATGCACAAGTCTGGTCTAAGTGGCCCCAATCCTTTTGTGAATATTCTGCCCTCGTAATTCAAGTTTCTGTTTGGTAAATATCTTATTTTATTCATGTTAAAATTGGATGAGGATATTCATATTGTTTTGTGAAATGTTTCATTTAAAACACGTTTACAAATTCTCGTACAGATCAAAATACAACCAATTTTGCACAAAAGCTTTAAGGAACACATTTTTAAACACCGTACTAATATGCGTTCCTAACGCGTTGGGAAATGTCAAAATTCACGCAGACACACGGCACGGTCGGACATGATTTATGACCGACGCGTGCAATAAGCTTACATAATTCCATCTCACTTTCTTCGGTACTATGAAGAATCCATCCTCATGTTAAAGAGCCAAGCAACGGCCACAGGCCTCTTGTGATCAAAGCCCTGTGGCCAGATCCTGAGCTGTTGCCACTGCTCGCTTATCGCCTCCGAGCAAGGATAACAAAAAGCACACTGCCAGACTGTTACAGCTTTCTGTCGGAAAAAGAGTTCCAGTGCAGCTGGTAATCACTCGATTTTCAAAAACCATTTGATTGAAAAAAAAACTACCATTGACACAGTTATTCTTTCTGTTCATCTGACTACCAATTCAAACAATATTTTGGACTTATTTTCTTGTTTTATTGGTAACGGTTACGTAATATATTACAACTTTTACACTACTAACACTTCATTCTTCTAATAAACCTTTACGAAACAATGGCAGGGAGACAAGAAAATATATAACTATTGAAAAGCAAAAGGATACATAAAATTCAACGTCTACAATTTATTTCAAAGCCATTTGTCAGATACATACAAAAATGTACAAAATAAAAAGTAAGTAGTTCAGACTAGGATTTATTTATTTATTTATTTATTTTACGTCAAAAAAAACAGTTAAAAACTGCGTATGACGTGCTATGGGGAAAAGTGAATTGTGTGCACATTTTCAAAATTCTGTGATCCATATACTAAGTCATATACTACTTAAATTTTTAATTTTGAAAGGAAGAAAAAAACAAACAAACAAAAACTCCCATGTAATAAAATCTATTTTCAAGGATAAATAAGCAATAAATTTTGGCTCTTATTACTTCCTGCCGCGACAACATGCAAAAGATAATTTGAATAATTGTATTTCCCACCGAATTCTAGAAGACGTGCACAGAAAATGAACTTACATTTATGTCCAGAAGCAAAACAAGGGGCCATCTCAGCATTTGCTCAATGGATCAGGGAAACTGGACGAAAAACCTGATCGAGATGGGGGTCATTGACCCGGAAGCTGTGTTACAATAGTTGTTGAGTGTTGTTGAGTAAATGAGGTTTATACTCATTTATACAGTCCAAATGGTAATTAATGCATTATGTATCATTGTTAAAATTAATGTTACTTTTCTTGTGATGCTCAACATAGTCTCTAATTGTATAGAAACAGTTATGCAGCAGAAACAATTTCACTTGTGATTTAAACTTTTCTATTGAATTTAATCGTTTAATGTCATCTGGCAAAGTGTTGTAAAATAATGTACATGTATTGTATGTGAATGTTTTGTAATGAGCTGTTGATACTGTCACCTGATGAATATGATTTCTACGTCGAGTGTTATAGTAATAGACTTCGGCATTTTCTGAAAATATATTCCCGCCCTTAAGCAAGTCATTTTTTACAAAAACCACTGATTCGTAAATAAAAAGACACGGTAATGGTAGAATTCCTAGATTAATGAAGAGAGGCTTACATGAATCACGTGGGAGGGATTTGGTTATTATTCGTACAATTCGTTTTTGTAATCTAAAAGTCTGGGAGGTATAAGATGTATTTCCCCTATATATTATGCCATATCTCAGACGGGAGTGAACATTCGCGAAGTATACACAACGAGCAGTATGAAGGCTGACTGAATTTGCAAGAATTCTGAACGCGTAGCATAATGAACTTAATTTTGTGTTCAATTCATTTAAATGGACGTTCTATTTAAGGTTTGACTGAATTGAGAGACCTAAAATGTTGTTGCCTTAACATCAGTCAATGGTACACTGTTCATTTTCAATGGAGCACAGAATTGTTTATTTGAAATGGAAAACTGCATTAAAACTGTTTTCTTTTCGTTTACTATTAATTTGTTATTTCGGAACCAATTTGAAACATCTGACATTGTACTATTTACGGTTTCTTTATTGCAAACGATGTTCGTATCATCCGCAAAGAGAACCGTTCTTCCGTTTCGAATCGTCGAGGGCATATCGTTTACGTAAAGTAGAAACAGAATAGGGCCTAAAATCGATCCTTGAAGAACTCCACATGCAACGGGCAAAGAGTCGGAAAGGTGCGTACGTAATGTTCCATCATTCCAGTGAGGTATTTCAACTTTCTGAGATCGTTGTTTAAGGTACGAACATAACCAATCTAGAGCAATACCACGGATTCCATATGAAGGTAATTTTGAAAGTAAAATGTCATGATCAATGATGTCAAAAGCTTTTGAAAGATCTAAAAATAATCCAATAGGTGCCTCGTTTTGATCTAATGATGAGGCGACATCTTTAAGAAAAGAAAATATAGCTGTTTCCGTTTATTTTGATTTTCTAAATCCATGTTGGCAATCTGAAAGCGCGTCGTGTTTAGTGAGAAAGGTTTCCATTCGTACGTAAAAAAAGTCTCTCTAATATTTTTGAAAAAAACTGATAGAAGAGAAATGGGCCGATAATTTTGAATTTCATTTTTGTTGCTTTTTTTGAAGAGCGGCTTAATTTTAGCTGTTTTAAAAATATCTGGAAACGTTCCAGTGCATAAAGATGCATTAAATATGTGAGTTAACGGGTGTATAATGGCATACGCACAAGCCTTTAACAAAGAATCTGAGAATTCATCTAAACCGGAGGAATATTTATTTTTTAGTTTACCGATTATTTTGAGAATTTCATAGGAAGAAGTTTCGGAAACGAACATTGTGTCTAAAATTTTTGGGTGAACTGTCTATTTTTGAATTTTGTGCCGGAAGACTCTTAGTGAGATCGGCAGCAATTCTCGAATAGTATTGGTTAAAGAGACTAGCCACTGTTGCTGGATAGTTTACATTTATATCATTATATTTTAAAACAACATTCTCTACGGGTTTTCTAGTTGATTTGGTGGTATTTTTTATTATATTCCACATTGCTTTTGTTTTATTATTTGAGTTCAAAATATCCTGATCGTTTTTCATGATTTTAGCCTGCCTTATGACTTTTCGTAACAATGTTTTGTATTTTTGAAAATAGATAAGGAAATCTTGTGATACGTCATGACGTTTAGAAATGAAAGAAAGAATTCGCTTGTTTTTACAAGATGTCCTAATCCCTTGTGTTATCCAAGAATTGTTTTTCCGTGAAATATTTAATTTTCGTTTTTGAAGAGGAAAGCAAGTGTAAAAATGAATTGAAAGAGTTGAAAAAAAAGAATTATATTTGTCGTCTGTATCAACAGTATTATAAACCGCTTCCCATAACTCCTGCATCAAGTAATCAATGAATAATTTAATTTTACTTTTAGTAAACAATATAGTCATACCTGTATTATTTATTGTGTCAGTGATCGCATTTCTTATAATGGTAAGAATTTGTGCATCGTGGTCACTGTATCCTAAATCTTTGGTTTCAACTTCATATCGAGTAGTAGTTTTGTTAATTATAATTTGATCAATTGCCTTCATCGAATGTTGTGTGATCCGTGTAGGTATATTAATTGTAATGTCTAAATTGAAGGAATTAATTAAATTGAGAAACGTTTCTTTCTCGCAAGATTCGACCAGAAAATCAATGTTAAAATCTCCGCATACAACAATGGATTCAAAAAAACGATTGCTGACTTTGTTAAGTGTTATCTCCAGGTTTTCTAAGAACAAAATATAATCTGCAGTTCTCTTTGTTGGAGCAAAGTATTATCACTTTTAGTGAAGTAAGATGTACAACAGAAATTTCGAAAATATTTTGAATGGAATGCACATTTAATTCCGTCAAGGGGATAGAATCAATATTATTTCTAACGTAAATTCAGGAACCCCCATACGTAGGACCTTTAAGGGATTCTCTCTCTCTGCAATAAAAGCCTGCGAGGTAAAAGTTTGGAATTTGGAAAATGCTAAGTTCATTAGGAGATAACCAATGTTCTGTAAAGCAAAGAACGTCCGTTTGATTTAGATCGCTCTGTAGAGCTGCCTCGATAAACTCAGTTTTATTTGAAAGGAATTGAAAATTATGGTGAAGAATGTTTATTGTTTGCAAGTACCTACACGAATGTTTTTCTGCTGCATCTGACAGAGGTTGCTATATATATACTCCATTTTTACCTCGAGTGCGTGGTCGAAGGTTGTAGTGTGTCCCGGCAGTGACAGGTTGTGAGGAAGATGGGGCATCAGATGTAGACGAATTGGTAGTGGGAATGGGAGAAACGGGAGTAGGTTCAGAGGAAGAGGCAACAGGGTTCGAATTAAGGGTGGGGGTGGAGAACGTAAGGAAGGTGAAAGGGATGGATTTTTGGCAGGAGACTGCGTAGGACTGGAGTTGATGTATTGTGCAAGTTTGTTACCGAATGCATGTTTTCCAGTAAGGTTCATGTGAAGACCATGCCGGGTGAAGTTTTTTGCTGAGAGGAAATTAATTTCAAAAAGTGTGACATTTGCTTCTCTCAGCTGCAGTTTCAATTGTTGATTTGCGTGCTTAATCTCGCTGCATTGTGTTGGTCTGTTGTACCAGAAGGGCAGAGTCGAGACTACAATGTTAGTATTTTGGGCGGCACATTGTAATTTGTTTAGATGTTGTTCAGGTGTAAAGTTACCGCCCAAGTTAATGTCATTCTGCCCTCTTATGTTATTGACTGTGTCCTGATTGGTCATTGTTTTCGTGTGGGTGTCCAATTCTGCAGTCACATCTGCAACCCTCCCGTTAGGTTTAAAAATAGATGAGACTGAGAAATTGGAGGGTAACTTCCTACTGAGAATGGAGGAAAGATGGCGGCCATGACTGTCAGCTAAAATAAGTACTTGTTTTTTAGGCTCAGTAGGAATGTCTTTGTTTTCAAGTGAACTAGGATACGCAGCTTGACGTGTTTTGGTTTTGACGCGCTTCCTAGCCTGTTTGCGTTGGTTTGTGCATGTATTTGTCGATGGTAGAGAAGGGTGGTGAGGATCAGGAAGGCGAGGAAAATCTGTTTCATAATCTAAAACACTAAATTTGTTTTGAGTTGTGACTGGATGCGGTGTCTGTGTCTTTTGTACAGTCACGGGTGTACGGTTGGTATTATTCGCAGTGTTGCCGACTTGTACCCAACCGTCTGTGTAGAGAACGCCTCTTCCAACCTTCGGATATGTTGATCTAAATTATTTTTTACGTGTGTGAAGGCTTTCAGAAGGAATGCTTTGAGAGTGTAGAGAGTAAAGAGAGTAGAACGAACAGTAGCCATGTCACGAATGCGTTTTAATGTACGTGATAAAATTGAAATAAATACAAGAAAACCCAGATAAGTGCAACAAAAACCTAGCTTTGTATTTTAAAAGTGTTAAATTGATGTTATTAAATAAATTAAAAATCAAGATTCAATACAAAAACTAGAAGGTATGCTACACACAATTCTAAAGGAGCTAGTACTTACGAAATTTGGCAATGTGGCTACGTAGAATTTCCTCAACTTAAGCTGCAACTGTTTAATACAATCAGTAGATTATACTTTACCGTAATTAGATAAAAGATAATATCTGAAAGTTTGTCTTCAGTATATAGAATAAGATTTGAAACAAATTCACTTTGATACACCGTCCTCGTAACGTTCAAAAAACGGAATCGTCAATTGTCACAGAAATAGAATAAATCTTTCAGAAATTTAATTAGCATGGTGATTTAATATTGGAAATAAATTGAACTATGAATAGATTTAGACACTTATCACCACCTCGTAAATCTGAAGTTCGTTGAGGTTTGAATGTCCGTTTAAAATTCGTAATCTGTCTTGGTTATAGCAAAATATATCAGTTGAAATTATATTCTCAGATAACCTGCAACAAGTAATAAAAGCACTTAAAACACACTAGGCACAGTCAAATCGCTAAAAGTAGTAGATATTCACAAAATATGAAGAGCACAACCAGATGCGTCTGTCTCGTAAGATGGCGTCAACCAGTATTTCCCAAGATCTTCAACACGATCTTCAACACTTTGAACCCGAGATCTTCGACATGACAAGGAGCCACCTAACCAATTACGCTACGATACTGTCCATGAGAAAGTGATTATGTAGTGTTTTGAAAATTACGATGTTCTTGACGGCGGCAATTTCTTTTCAAAAATTGCAAAAAAAATTTCAGATAATATGTTTGTAATGAAATGTATTTGAAAATTTAATATTTAAAAACTATTGCACTTGAAAAAATTCTCCAGCATATATATTGGTGGTGATCGAAAACATGTAAATATTGTCACCGTATAACTCAAAATTATGCGAATATCACTCATATTTCAAGAAACGTGCACATGTGTTGATTTGAAGGTCTAATATTGAAGAGCAGATTGCATTAAGAAAGAAATATGTATAATTATCTTTCGTCTAACGCAGTGCATTCTTCAGACCACATTCACAGAAGTAACGAATAGTACACAGAAAGCTGCCAGAATATGAAGCATCCGTTTCGGTACATTTTTCAGTTTTAGAGGAATATCATTGTGTCACACAATAGCTCAAAATATTCCATCTTTTCTCTACAGAAATAAGCCAAAAAACGTTTACTCATCCGTATACGAATTAGAGAACCCCAGTCTTATAGTCAAACTTGAAAGCCATTTTGACATATTTTAATAAACAAAATGTTCAGAAGAAGGGCAGTTTAAAAATCCTAGAGACTCGGTTTTTAAATAATTTAGTTAAATCGCTTTTAGAAAATTGTTAACTCTAATGGTTTTTGAAACTATTCCAATTTTCTTAAACCATTTATAAAACCTGTTCAATTAAACAATTTGCCCGATTTGTTACGCAGGAGTCAAGCAGGAAACATTAAGTTATATTTACAATGCGCACGAATAATATGAAACAGTTGAATATTTGTAATATTAAAAAATTAAAATTTTGCAAGGGAAATAAGACTTACTACGTATTTAAGTACACTTTGTAGAGGTTGCAATAGCTCAATGGCATCGTTCCAGTTTTCCTTGTAACGTCACTACCCGGGAGGTTGTAGAGTTTGAGTACCGACGGTGGCGGATGTTCGACTGTAGTTACATATGTAGGTCGAAAAACTTTGGAGCAGTTTTGGAGAAAAGTTTGAAAATGCCCCCCAGGGGCTTCAAATAAATTAATCTAAAAATTTAAAGAATTATTTTCAAAATTGCAGGGTCATGATTCGAGCCAGATCGTTATAAGAAAATTCATTTTGACAACAATTCTACGAATAGTTTACACACTTGTGTTCACAGATAGACTGACAGACAGACAGACCAGCGGACAAACGGACGGACAGACGGACGTTTTGAAATAAAAACAACACTCTCTTAGTAACTTATGACTCCAAAACGTGTATTTCCATTGAAACCTCGACATCGACATACTGCAACATTACATATATACCTCTCTAAATATTACTTTTGTTACTCCAAATGTTTACGAGAAAGTAAAAATAAATACATAAATAAATACACTTTCATACCACAGAGCAGGTTATACGCTAAATAGAACAATTACAGAAGCCGAATACCTGCCCGTCAGAATGCAGTTGTAATATTATTACATAAACAAGGTGTCCCACCAACTACAAACCATCCCCATGACTTCTAAAAGTTTCAGGATATTCAAATGAAGTTTTTGCTGAATAATGCAGAATCAAGGGGCAAGTAACTTGCCGTAGAGAAATTGTCTATAATATTTTTAGTTTTCGAGAAATTCAATTATTTTCGATTTTTTCAATGAAGCTATATATTTTTCTCACCAGCAATGGATAGACCATAAAAAGAGGATTAAAACGATGTATTATATGCTAATATTTTGATAGTAACTTGAGTATAAAATTAAACTTTCTGACCTACGATTTTGAATTTAACGGGCAATCGTGTTGCAGTCCTTGCAACTCTCGTCTTCGGGGAAGGTGGCCTTCGCTGTGTCAAAACTATTGCGTGGAGAGGAGAGACTGAGAGAGGTCAGTTCTCGCTCAGCAGCGGTCATGAACAAACGTGTCCGTCGAGTGCGACCACAGTAGTCCGTTGAGTGCGAGCAGTGAAAGTGAATGGCGTACAGTGTCGACCCATCAACCGGCCGGGCAATAAACCAGGCCATACAAACCCTCAATTCTGATTTCTCTGATGAAATCAACAGTGAAGTGAATTCTGTGCATCAAAATACATCATCAGAAAAAGAACAAATTGATCAAACCGTCGACCCAACCTCGAACCAGCAACGGAACGAGGACAGCGCGGCGGCCAACAACCCAGCTCTACAAGGGCAGCAACCCCTGATTCAACACGGAAGAAACGCAAAACAAAGGTCAGTTAGTTACAACACAAACTCTCAAAATACAAAATGATTCAATTCCGATCCGAATGCAGACAGTGTAAATCCAACTAGTGATATATAATACATTTACAGAGTTCCAATCGGAAACAGATTTACTGAACTTAAAAGATTTGGCCAGCATCTCGAGGAAAAATGTTTTAAATATGCAAAGATTACCTCGGGTGAACAGCAAACTCCAATAGAAAAAATTCCTATCTATGTAGCAGAAATAAGTAACTTCAATCAATTTATAATAGAACTCAGAACCAATGCTACCAACAATTTCGTAACAGATGTAGAGTACAATACGATTTTTTGTACTTCACAAAAAAGTTTGGACGATAACAATCAGTGCAAAAATCCCTACAGACTTTCGGAAAATAATAAAGTATCTCACATACACACAACGGAAATTCTACTCACACAAGGACCCCGCCAACAAAAAATTTTCCGTTGTGTTCAAAAACACTCATCAATCTATATCTGAACAGAACATTTTTGCAGACCTTAAACAGCGTCACCCTTCAGTGTTAAATATCACTAGACTACAAAATAGGCAATCCAATTGCAGTGGTCGCAGCCGAATTCAATGGCACAGAAACACCCGAAACTATACAACAAATAAACCAAATATGCAACCATAGAGTGATTACAGAAAAAAGGAAAAAAAACACAACGGTCCTATTCAATGTCAACGGTGTTTGGACTACGGACATACAAAATTAATTGTAACTACCAAATCAAGTGAGCTTTTTGGGCCGGGAGCCGCTATTCAGTGCAGTGTCAAAAGAAAAATGAAAATCCCGTGTGTGCGAACTGTCTCGGTAGCCACAAGGCTGATGTAAGAAACTCAATTTGTAGTCACTACAAGAAAGTAACAGACAGAAAAAACGAGGCTATAAACAAAATTAATAGAAATACTTCCAACCTCTCGTCTCCTCCGCCCCCTTCCAATCAATCACAAATCCACTTCCCGGGTCTACCGCAGACCAACCCACCAGAAAATTTCCCTCATACCTCCGACTCAAATCCTTCCCTTTCACTGCCTCGACCAAATACCCTGAACGGAAATAATCATAGGTCTCGCATACCCGATCTTCAATCAAGTAATCCCTTTCTCTCCACAATCATCAATTGCATCACAACTTGTATCATAAATTCATTAATACCTTCAATCATTAGTACGATTCAAAGCTCGGTGGCGGAATATTTATACAACCATGGAAAATAATAGTAATAATAATATTATTAATCACTTAATAATAATAATAATAATAATAATAATAATAATAATAAAAACAATAAAATCAATAATAGTAAAATGGTCTTACTTAAATGGAACGTCAACTCTATTACAAATAAAAAAAACTGAACTAATTCACTTTTTACATCACTATAATGTCAACATAGTACTACCGAATCACTTAAAAAAAACAACAAACTAATTATTCCTAACTACACAATATACAGGACAGACAGGCCATAAACCAAAGGAGGCGGTGTTCTCATAGCAGTAAAATCTAATTATTAACATAATTTAACAATACTTCCAAACACACCGGGATTGGAAACCCTAACAATATAAGTAATCTTTAACAATAACGTATGGAAAGTAATGTCTGCTTAGAAACCTCCAACTATCAAAATAGCCAACATTAACATACAAAATTTATTCAACCCAACAGAAAAAGTTATGCTCTTTGGATATATCAACGCTAAGCACCCAAACTGAGGATGCCAAAATAAAAATCGTGACGGTAAAATATTAACACAAATAATAAACAACCACAATCTTAAAATAATATCTCCCAGTGAACCAATGTTTTTTTCCACTAGATCGAACATGCAAACCTGATATACTAGACATTGGAATAACCAATATCAACAATAACTTTTTTCTCATCAGTAATATTTGAATTATATTCTGATCACATACCTGTTCTTGTTTTATCAAAACTACTAACATCACTACATGGCCCAAGACCATCACCACACTTAAAATAAACTGGAAAATGTTCGCAAAGATAATCAAACCTTCAATACCCAGAAAAAATTGAAAACAATTCTCTCGAAATAGATCAGTCCTTAACAACAATAATCGACCTTGTCAGAAAATCTATATTAGAAGCACAGTGTCCCACTACTGACAACAAAACACAAAGAAATCATAACAAACTTCCTCCCGACATAATATAAGCAATAAAAATTAAAAATAAAACGAGAAGACTATGGTATTAACTCAGAACATCTTAAGTAAAGAAAGAACTTAATGTAATCATCAATATTGTTAAAAGACTTATAAACACCAACAATAATCAGCAATTCCACAATTTTATAAACTCATTAAGCAGTAGTAATAACTCTATATGGCAATTCACAAGGAAAATTCTAAAGAAGAAAAAACCAATTCCCTTACTAAATACACCCACTGGAAAAGCGTTCACATCCATTCACAAAGCAGAAGAACTCTCCAAATATTTCGAAACAACATTCGCAGTTAAGAACACCAACTTCCAACCCGAACGTAACAAAATTATTGAAGAAAGTAGAAAAACATACCCATACGGCCCACACCATAATACACATTACTCTTCTACCACAGAATTTTAAAATAAATATTAGAAACCTTCCCAATAAAAAATCACCAGGACATGACAACATTACTAACATGGCAATAAAAAACCTACCCATATCTGCAATAGCCTACTAAAATAATATATTTAACTCCTGCTTCAGAACTGGCTATTTCCCCCATTCATAGAAACATGCAATAGTAATTCCCATAGCCAAACCAAAAAAGAATGCAACAGAGATAAATAGCTATTGCCCTATTAGCTAGCTTACTTCCTTCTCAAACATTTTTGAAAAATAATTCTACGTAGACTTAAAAATCATCTAAAAGCAACTACCTTAATCACAAAGAAACACTTTGGTTTCACAGAGAAAATATCTACGCAACATCAACTGTTAAGACTATCAGAACACATCTACTTAGCGTTTCAATCAAAACTCTATACCATAGTATTCTTTTTAGATGTAGCACTGGCATTTGATCGTACATGGCAACAAGCTCTCAGTTTTAAACTCACTGAAATAGGCCCACCTTATTATCTACATACAATCGTTAACAAATTTTTAAGCAATAGAACCTTCTCCGTCTATGTTAACAGCCACCTCTCTAACCCCCGATGCATCAAAACAGGATTACCTCAAGAATCCCCCTAATCACCAACGTTGTTTAATCTGTAAATAGCAGACATTCACAAATCAAAAAACATCGATCCAGCACAATTCGCGGACGACACGGCATTTTACATCTTTAGCAACTCACTAGCAGATTTAAGAGTAAAAACACAATTATACCTACACACACTTGATAGCTGGGCCGCTAAATACAAAATTCAACTAAACCCCACCAAAATAGCAGCAAAAATATTCTCACTTAAACCATATACCCCCCTCCCCGCTAACAATTAACAACATCTCAATAGAATGGTACCCTCCCAGCAAACCAATTAAATACCTAGGATTGTATCTCGATACAAAATTAAATTGGCGCGATCATATTGAAACAAAGATAATGCAAGCCAAGGCAAAACTATATCAGCTAAAATCAATAATAAACAGACATAGATCACTACAACAAAATATCGCCATAGCAATATACAAAACCATAATAAGACCTGTAATCACTTACGCCTGTCCCATATGGATTAACGCCGCCAAAACAAATATTCGCAAACTCCAAGTAATCCAAAACCAATTCCTGAGAACCATCACTGACGCCCCATGGTTCATTACAAATAATCAACTCCACAAGGAATTCAACATTGTATCATTAGATCATCACATCACATACATTGCTACACACTTCTATCATAACATACTCGAAATCCCAGCACTCACCGAATTCAGACTCGCAAAAAATCCAACCCATAAAATCAGAATTCAAAATAAATACCCTTTCCATATCTTTCAAATCAAATTCGCTAACATAGAACCAGATTAGAGGACCCATAGTGGGCAACCTCCCCATTGTATAGAATGAAAGTTAATAATAATTTAGTGAGTAAGTAATAAAAATTACAAATGTAAAGTTGAAATAACTACCTATGTATTTACTTACAGAAAAAAAGCTGAGAGGGGTGGCAGGGGGGGATAAGAGGCATAACTACAGCAATTCTTGGTGTTGATACAGACATCACTCTAAGAAATACCAATTTTAACTATCAGAATGGGAGATTTTTTCCATTTATTTATCTTATTTAAACTTGTCTTCCGCTGAAATTTCAAAACATCTATCGTTCCAAAGAAGGATGTCACCAAGCAGTTACGAACCAAACAGTTATTTCATATTCAATAAAACTACATTTTCATTGCGAATAATTCTAACCAATGATTTTCTAGAAACAAAAACAAGCAGATGTGAACTTCACCCTAAACCGTTATTTTTAGTTTTAACGATTGTGTTAATGTTGGCTTCTGAGAGACACGGAGCACATTCGAAAGAACTCAATAAGTAAATGAAATTGAGGATATTATGACTATTATGCCGTAGTAGCTTCGTAATTGAAATGACGACTCCTTTTTTCATATGTTCAGAGATTTTCTGTGTTTCATTCAGATAACTTCGGCATTTACGTATTTCAAAGACTTGTAAGTTTCCATGATTTTGACGCGATAAGTGATGACCTCAAACAATCCATTTAGATTCGGAGGGGTAGTGTCAAAAAGCATTGGCGTGTCAGTGTGGAATGGAAAAGAATGCTTCTAGGAATTGTTCTGAACTTGGGATAATTGAATTTTAAAAACATATTTATTTGCAAACTTCGCGCCTTCATTGAAATTTACTTAACTGTATACGTAAGTTCACATTCCTTGTGTGTGAATAGTGAGGAGCCGAAAGCTTTAATGTCTATATTTGTACGTGTATAACAATTTATGCAAAACTATTGTTTTTTTGTATATTTAATTTGAATTATTTTCCACAATTTTATATGTGAAGAATTGGCTTCCTAAGAAGGTGGATAAAGGTTTTTCTTCCAGGGATAGTGAGTATTACGATTTATGCTTACAACAAACTCCGCCTATTTCCCCTTCAAACATCTGGAGGAAGGAGGCAATTTTAACCGGGAGGTATTTCTGGAAGCCAATTGATGACTCTTGCTCCTAAGTTAAAGATTGTTCGGTAGCCGACTCGAGTAGTATTTTAAAATTTATGCGGTAATTGCTAAACAAATGGAATTTAAAGTATTTAGAATAAAATGAAAAGTTAGAGAGCTGAAAACCAGGGATATCTAACCAGCAACAATTTTCATGGCAATATATGCAAGCGTTGTGACCGCATGTCCCCGCCACCCCCGTTAGGAACTTCAAATGTATATGGCGGAGAAAATAAGCGAGCCGTTGCAAAAAGACGTGAAGAAAAACCTTGCGTGAGAACTGCGAGAGGATTGACTGCCAAAAAAATATTTGTCATGAGATGCTAATTTCTTATAAACAATGACGTATCTCGAAAACGAAACATGATAGCCCAGATAAGACTCCGGAATTTTGCATCTCGTTTGAAGGCAATTTTAAAAAAGAATAAAATTTGTTTGCAAAATTTGAAAATTTATGAACAATTTCCCAATTTTGCACTTCTAAAGTAGGAAGGGTTCTCTGATGTCCTAGAACAGAAAACTGCGAATAACAATTTTGCCACAATTAACAATTTTATAAACAATTCCGAAATGTGCGCTATTCCTGTCGGAGAGTGTTCCCAAAATTGACCCTGAGTTAAATATCGTAAAATAACAATTTTGACAATACATGCAAATTAATAGCTTTATCTCTATTTTAATTGTTACTTTAATGATATATATATATATATATATATATATATATATATATATATATATATATATATATATATATATATATATATACACACACACACTTGGTCTTTCAATTTTAATGTCTTTGATTGAAATGGTTCCCTAGAAGTCCTCTATCGACTCGAGAAGGACAGTATTTTTGCAAATGTAATATACAATGAACAATTGCAAATATGCAATTATAATCGTTTTTATTGTCGAAAAAATCTGTAGTAAACTGTACATTTGATAAAATTCATGTATTGTGTATGGACAATTACTTATATTGGAATTAAAATGTGTATAAGAAAGTAACTGTTCTAACATTAGTGTTATTTTATCTGATATCAATGTAATTTCTTCAAAAAGAATTGTGTTAACAGTGGTTAAGTGATATGTATTCATATATATTTCAATGAATTTACTTTCATATTCATGCAAGTGTTGCTTTTTATGCATTTTTATTTGAAAATACTTCCACATCTAAGCTAGCGACGCCCGCCATTTTCAATGACGTAATTTTGTTACGGCACCCCCCCCCCTGCATTGAGATTGGCTACGATGATTTATGAGGCCTCGCCTACGACCTTTGGTCATGACAAGGGCTGCCCAAGCCGTGCTAAAGCTGAACTTTGCCGCAGACGGCCCCAATCAATTTTTTTTGTTTCCAGAATAGTACAACTAAATCAGTACTTCAAGAATATTGAAGAAGAGTAAAAACTTGTTATAAATGAAAGTTTTAATTGAAAAATTCGTAGTTGTTTTACAGGAATAATAATTACCAACCTTTTCGCTATCAGGGACCTACATAGAAAATGGCGATAAATCATTACTGTAAATGCGAAATTTAAGCTCTTTTTCACAGGAATCTATTTAGTTTTCAAAAAAGTTCATTTCAAGTCATTTGAGCACGTCCATTCAAAAATGTAATAATGCATACAAATCGATGGAAATGGCCATATTAACGACGTCCGAGATATTAAAAAAATACATTAGAGTAATTGAAAAAAAACACAAAAGAATACACCAAAATGAACTTTATGTCACATTAAACAGTGCAACTATCTCTTGGATAAATTTGAAGACAAAATTTGAAGCCATTTTTGAGAAAATGGCGTTTGAGCGTTTCTGAAAATTCGGAATTTTGAGCACATTTTCACAGAAAAAAATTTAAGTTTTTGAGAACCTTTATTTGACATTATGTAAATCATTTAAATAACATTTGTTTATAAATATGTGAAGAAATTGCCTTTAATGTAAATATTACCGACGTGAGAGACAAGACAAAAAATATCATTTTTGGAAAAAAAAGAATAGAGTAATATGACGTTTATGTTTATTGCAAATATTGGCAATATGGCGTTTATTGCAAATATTGCACGCGCTATTGCACGAAAACTACTAAAATTTCCAAAAAATCTACATGAGCTTATTGAAATAACTATTTATGCACAACAAATTTCACTTGAAAGGTAAATCTCTGTCTCCAATTTTGTAGTTGTAGGAAGACGCGTAAAAAAATTCAAACTTTTGCAATTTTCGCCAATTCAAAGTTAACCGTGAAAATGGGACCTACGCCACCTTTATAAGGGTATTTTACTCTCTTCTTACGAGAAATTTAAAAAAAATTGGAGCCGTTTTTGATAAAATATTACAAATTTATCTAAAGTACCCAAAAGTTTAAAAAAATGTTTTTCAAAATTTCAAAGCTTCAACTAGAGCAAGATCGACAGGGGATTCTTCAATTTCGAAAAGATCGTACGTGTGGGTTAGGCGCTAGTAGTGTGGTTAGGCGCTAGTAGTAAGGCAATTTCTTTACATTATATTTATGAGCACATGTGCTTTAAATAATGTCAAATAAAGGTTCTCCAAAACTCAACAGTTTCATTTTCTCAAAAATCGCTCCAAATTTTGTCTTAAAATTTATTCAAGGAATAATGTTAATTGCACTGTTTATTATGACGTGAAGTTCATTTTGGTATATACTTTTTTTTTAAATTACACAAATATATTTTTTTGAAATATCTCTGACGCTGTTAATATGGCCATTTTCATCGATTTGTATGCATTATTACATTTGTGAGTCGAAGTGCTTCAAATGAACTTTTTCGAAATCTCAATAGATTCCTGTGAAAAGGTGCTTCAAGTGTTGCATTTACAGTAATGCTTAATTGCAGTTTCCCTAAAAACGGCTTCAAAATTATCAATGAAAATTTCTATTTTGGACGAAGTTGTACTTTTCTTAAATAATCTATAAGTCATATTTCGGTTCTACTATTGAGAAACCGAAAAGTTGAGAAAATGTCAAGAAAATATACACTCTGTAACGATAGATGGCAGCTGGCTAGAGAATGCAGAACAGACCTTAAAGACAGTCCACACCAAGGAAATTAGAAAAATTTGCTACGAGAAAGTGTGGGCCATTCTGTAGCACCTCTAGTTTTATATACAAATAAACCGTAAAAATAATAAAACTAACGTGCAACATTTAACATAAATAAAGGTAAATCTTAGAATCTCAGAAGTCTTCATTCTCAGAGTCAAGGTGACTACATAAATCAAATATAACTCTGCATTGATTATATTTCTGCACTTAATTTGGTGGACGGTATCATAGGTAACTGAAATAACGTAAGGTACCCTCAGAATTATTTAAAATGATTTGAGACCTACAAAAAAACCTTTCCAGCGTAGAAAAATTAAGATGAAATAAAAGATGAGGATGACAATGATAATTATATATAATAAATAATAATAATAATAATAATAATAATAATAATAATAATAATAATAATAGAGGTTATTCAGAGATTGCATAACTGGAAGTATCCAGGATTAGACGGATTACATAATTTCTGGTATAAAAGATTAACATGCTTACATGGGAGAATCCTAACCCTGATAAATTGTTATCTGAAACACCCTGAAGAAATGCCAAATGCTCTGTATGAAGGAGTCACCTTTATGAAGCCAAAAGCGAGAGACTCCACAGATCCTGGACAGTACCGACCCATCACATGCTTAAATGCATTATATAAAATCATAACCAGCTGTCTAAAAATAATTATTGAACATCATTGTGAACAAAACAACATTATCTCGAATATGCAGAAAGGTTGTTTCGAGGGTTCATTGGGATACAAGGAGCAGCTGGTGATAGACAGTCATTATGTCTCAGGCATGTGACAAGAAACGCGATCTTCATACCTGCTTCATCGACTATAAAAAGGCTTTCGACATGGTCCCACATGATTGGCTTCTGTTCGTTCTGAGAACATACCGTATCAATATTGCAGTTATAGACTTTCTCAAGTACACTATGAATAACTGGCGTACAACAATTCACATAACAGCAAACACTGATAGACTCATTACAAAAAGTTTGAAAATACAACGAGGAATCTATCAAGGTGACAGTCTCAGTCCCTATTGGTTCTGCCTAGCAAATCCCCTCTTAGGTTTATTGGAAAATATGGAAGCTGGATATGAACTGAGAGGCTATGAAAAATGTAAAGTGAACCATCTGGCATACATGGATGATATTAAATTGTACTCAGGATCTCTCCAGGGACTGAAACAGCTTATAAATGTTACAGAAGTATTCTCCACTGACATAGGGATGCGATTCGGCATTGAAAAATGTAAAATCCAACGTATCAAGAAGGGCAAACTTATCAACGATACTCAGCATGAAACCATGTCAAAGGAAACGATAACAGCACTAGAAAAAGATATAAGTATACTCTATAAGTATCTTGGTATTCAGTTAACTAAGCGAGTCATGCACACCAAAATTAAGGAAGAATTACGAGTGAAATTTGTAAAAAGATTGAAAGGTATACTGAAAACCTTCTTGAATTCACAAAATCTCACTGCAGCAATGAATATGTATGCAATACCTGTAATAACATCCTCATTCGGAATTATCAAATGGTTCAAAACTGATCTCGAATCATTGGAGAGACTAATCAGAGTTCAATTGACCCGCAACAAATACCATCACCCGAAAAGTGCAGTTCAAAGAGTCACACTCCCGAGGAAGATGGGAGGTTGTGGCATCATAAAAATTGAGAGTCTACACACAAAACATATTATCAATATGCGCGAGTATTTCCGAAACAAAGCTGTATCATCCCAGCTTCACACAGATCTCCAGGAGGCAGATGACAATTACACAGCTCTCAGCTTGAAACACGATATGGACCTCAGACAACCATCCTTTGACGTGGAGATTGAACTATGGAAACAGAAGGCACTTCATGGGGGATATCCTGCTGAGATAGCCAATTCAAATGTAGACGTTGTTATGTTGTACAAGTGGCTCACCATCGGATATCTGTTCCCTGAGACGGAGGGTTTCATGGTTGCAATCCAAGACCAAGTTATCGCAACAAAGAATTACCTCAAATATATCGTCAATGACACGGAGGTGCCCTGCGATAACTGTCGTGCCTGAGGTCAATCTCATGAGACGATACAACATATCATAGCAGGCTGTAGCATACTGGCTCCCACAGAATATAAGCAAAGACATGATATGGTCGGCCGAATTATCCACGCCCAGCTTGTGAAAATCTACGGGTTAGCATTAACACATAACATACCATGCTACAAGTATATCCCACAAAGTGTCATAGAAAATGTTAAATATAAGTTATACTGGGGCAGAAGTATATTGACAGATCGAACAGTCCACCACAATAGACCTAACAAGACATTTTTGGATAAAAACAAGAAGAAAGTATGGTTTATTGATATAGCAGTCGTAGAAACAAGCAATCTCACCAAAGCATATAATACTAAAATCCAGAAATACAGGGAGCTGGCACATATCGTAAAGGAGCAATGGAACGTCCGGGAGATCGAGGCCATCCCCATAGTTCTCTCAGCAACAGAAATCATCCCGAAGACCTTGAAGTGTTCACTTGAGCGGATATCCATTAAGAAGAACATCATTATCAATCTACAAAAATCTGTGATTCTGAGTACTTGCTCTTTAGTGAGGAAATTTCTGGGAAATAATGAGGGGTTCTGAATTCACTGTTTATAATTTATTTTGATATGTATACAGTTTTTAGCATATATATGAATTCATTGTTTATAACTTATTTTGATATGTACATAGTTTATTTTAGATTTTTTATTCATCTTACTATTTTGTTATATTGTTTACATGAAATAATTGATGGTTGTCATGCTTTGATAAAACATAATGTCTGTATGGCCGCCTTATGTACCAGGAAAACTGTGAATAAAGAGAATAATAATAGTAATAATAATAGTCGGCCTGGTGGCCGAGATTGCTAAGGCAGTAGTGTCGTAGTGATCTCGGAACGAAGGGTCGCGGGTTCGAGTCCCGGACATGGTTGTATTTATGTTCGTCCGTTTGTGTGTGCCGTCCGTCCATTCATCCTTCATTATTATCATCATCATTCCAACTTCCTTCCCCCAGGACTAACAACCCTGGGGTATAAAAATCGAAGTCAGCCTAATGTTAATCCCCCTGATTAGTTACATGCAAGTCTTCCAACGTGATAAAAATGATACTGAGCCCGTGCTGCATGGTCAAAGATGATCTATTCGCGAGATAATAATAATAATAATAATAATAATAATAATAATAATAATAATAATAATAATAATAATAATAATAACGGGCATAAAGGCCATCTGTGCACAAAATTAGGGCTATACACATCTGAAGCTGTCCAAGAAGACCACAATTCAAGTTTCCGAAACCTGAAAACCGAAATGAGCAGTGGAGATCGAAGGAACTTCGTGACAAGTTTGCCACGGAGACATGTCTCCATCGATATGAAGGGATCAACTGAACGGTTGAGAACCACTGTTTTTTGGCAAGACGGAAGGATTTGTGATAGCCATTCAAGATCAGGTAGTAACCATGTACTAACATGGTTAGTTAGTACTATACCATATACTATACCATAGTATACCATAGTAGTTATTGAACTACAGGAAATTTGTTCATGAATGTTACATCAGTGACAAGTGTCGCCTGGGTAAAAAGGTCACCGAATTTGTTCAACACATCTGCAGTAGATGTTTTGAGTTGGCACAAAGAGATTATTTACATCATAATAATGTAGCCAAAATCATCCACGAAGGTCTTGCCAAAAGATCGAACCTGAAAACGGAAAACTTGCCTCATTACAAATATATACCGGAGGAAATTTTGTTTAAAGAGAACAAAAATTTTGTGAGATTCTGCCATTGTTACAGATAAAACAATGAAAGCAAATATGCCTGAAATTGTTGTGTTTGACAAAGGGTAATGATAGATTTCGCAGTCCCATTAGATCATAATCTGCAGTCAACAATTGCAGAAAAGAAAAGAAAATACCAATCATTCCCACTTGAACTGGAAGACTTATATAAACTGAAAGAGGTATAAATTATACCCGTAGTTTTTTAAACTAAAGGGCTTGTTGCTGAAGATTGGAGGATTATGAAACAAAAACTCAATCTGAGTGGCACTTCAGAACCATGTAGAAGGCCGTGTTGCTGGCAACCACCGATCTTGTGCGTAAGGTTTTCTCTCTTCGCGGAACACGAGTGCACTAGAGAAAGAACTTCTCACAATATGTATTTCTTTTAATCTGTTGCGTCGTTGTTGACGCGTTGTAACGCGTCTCTTTACCCTTGTTGGGCGTTGTGCGCTTTCCCTGGAATAATACTCCGTTACTGAGTAATTACTATCGTTTGTATCACATCAAGTGTAAACAAACAGAAACCGGATGTTGACACGTGACCTCACTTAGTCTCTCACCTCGTGATGTCATATCGTCCTTGTGACGTCATCGCACTGATAGGACGTGCCAAAATCGTGCCACAACAGCTGTTGGTGACCTACTCATCCTGATGCTGCCCTCCTCCCTCCCGTGCCCTGACTTACCACGCCTGTCCTACCTTATAAATAAATTTAAAAAAAATATCGAACGACTATATGTGGAGCGGAGGAGCGGAGGTGGAGTCCCCACCTCGCGGTGATGTAGCATGAATGAGAAGATGAGAGACAATTGATGAAAACTATATTTACTTTGAATTTTAAATGCACATACACATAGAAGAATGAAAACTTTTTTTCCAAAAAATAAAAATTTAAACACATGAGAGTGAGAGAACACACCACATTATATTTGAGCGACAGTTGGTACAAACAACTTTTATTTTGAATTTTAAATACACATACATAGATGAATGAAAACATTTTTCTAAAAAAATTAAACACATCAGAGTGAGAAACACATCACAAAATTTTCATTGTCTCACTGTTCTATATTTCGTCTGGCAGCAATCAATAATGATTTTTCTTTATTTCGCCTCACGGCAGCCAATAACCATTAGATGCGATCGACATTCGCAACATCTTCCGCTGTCAGTCCATCTTTATTTTTGACGGATTGTGAGAATGAGTAGCACAGTATCGAAATGCCCCGCTCACCACAAATGGAGCGCCGTGTCCAAAAATGTCACAGACATTAAGGAACTCACGTATGCGATTGTTCACTTCCTTTACATTGCTCTATCCAACCAATCATGACGATGTTAATGGAGCGTCCATCGAGTGTAAACTGTGTGCTACCGTTAAACTCCCTCGCCCTTTTATTTCCACTGCACGTTTCTACTTCTTGCAAGACGTGCGAACGTTGCCAGATCTCCCATTTCCTGCATCATCGGAATAACCGCCGCGTCATAATTACCATTTCGGGTGTCGTGGTGAACCGAGTCTTCCATTTCCTTTGTCAGCGAAGTAATCGTCGCGTCATCATTAACGTTTCCGGCGACCTGGTCAGTAGCAGGATGTGCGAACGTGGCCCTACCTTATACGCCAGTGAAATAATCGTCGCGTCAGTGAAATAACCGTCGCGTCATCATTAACGTTTCCGGCGACCTGGTCGGAGTACTTTTCTCGTGAGAATCGCTTCTTCCGTCATTATTTTGTAGATGAGTCTCGCGGCAGTAATTTTTGCTTTACGAGATGCCATATTGGTGGAAGTTGACTGAATGAAGCGTTGTCGTGAGAGTTATGTAATTACACTTTTTACAAAGATAAGACTTCCGGTTCATATCTGGGAGGTGTATATTCGTCTGGGGAGGAGAGAGACTAGATAACTTGTTGAATGACAACAACGCGTTGCTGCAGAGCCTCCCTCTGAACCGGATCTTTAAAAAGACGACTGAGAATTTCCATGATGTTTTGCACTTCCGCATACATGAAAACGACGTCATGAATAGTGTTTGCACTCTCACTGTAGTCTTTTGTGGTATGCTCGTCGTGAAGTCGCCGCGCGCTGATGGCAATGTCAATCGCCATGTCGGAGATACCTTTCCTCAGCTTCAAGTTTTTCTCTTTTTTTCCATTTCCTCAGAGGCAGTGATGGTGAGGTCCAATACGACGTTCTCGAGTTTTTACCCCATCTTGGCTACCTCCGCTCCCCATCCACTGCCGCCGTCATCGACGATGTTTTCACAGAGGAGCGTCGTATCTCCTCTTGCCATGATGACAGATGTTGACTGAATGAAGATGTCGCACATGTAGTAAATTAAACCAGGTGTGTTTGTCGTCTGCCACACACAACGAACGCTTGTTTTGAACAGAAGAATAATTATGATGATTTTTGGAACGTATGCAACATTGTTAATCAATTCTAATATTAATTTAAAATACACACTCTAAGTATATTTTTTTAAATTTAATCTAAATTTATATTTTTACTCTAAATATATATATATTATACTCTAAATTTATATTTTTTAACAATGGAACGCTACACTCCTTTTGCACGAAAAACGGTCACCTGAGAATGAGTAATAAAGGAGTGCAGCGGGTAAGCAAGGAGGCCGCAAAACTACGAATGGAATCATTATACATTCGTCCTTAAAGAGTTCCAGTACCTTTTTATTTCGTGGTGTGATGTTGAAAGAATTATTGGAAAGAATGCAAAACATGTCGAACCATTCTGAACACCGATTCATCTCAGCACGCACCTCAGCATACACACAGAAGGATCTGCGCTGTCGCCGAGAATTGTTCACGTTCATGTAGGTAGCAAACCAAGGACTTTGATCGAAAGAGAGAATACGATGAATGTTGGTGAGTTGCACTCCCAACTCCATAGCCGGCATTAAATTTTGCATATCAATGACAGAGTTGCTTGGGTAACAGCATCGCCATTAAATTGGGTGGCCTGCTTTTCGTGTCGGGGGACACACATGACTCCAAAAAAGGAGGCAAATCGCTACACCGCTTGTGAATATTGTCTGGATAGTCGAGATCGAAAACATCCGCGATCGGCCAGAGTGGTCGCCTGCTTCAGTTGACAAAGTGCGAATTTCATTATCAGAAAACCATCTAAACCGTCCTGTGGGTAGTGGATGTCTCATACTATAGCCATAAAGATTATTCGCATCTCAATAGGATTTCTAAGATTTCTTCAGATGGTTTGAAGGAATCCCCCACGTGTGCATGGTTGGCCTCATCGTGGCGCTCGACCATCTGCACGAGACCTCCCCGAATACCTTTTTCGAAAAAGAGAACCATGTCAACATCTGTACGACACCAGTTTTGAGCATGGCGTCCAACGAGAGACCGAGAGTGGTGTAATAGAACGCGGGATCGAGACTGTACACCTCCAAACACAAATTTCTAAACATTTCAAAAATGTCGGTGAGCAACAAGACGTCGATTTTCAAATACATATCAGCGTCCCACTAAAATTTCGAATGGGGTACCGGCACCGGCCTTGTTGAATTACTTTTCAAAAGACGACCGAATCTCGAAGTTGTGGAAGATAGAGATTGGAATGATTATATGAAAATTCTCCGGCACTGTAATGAGCAGAGAACAGATCACAAAAATAACGATGATATACTGGCCGTCAATGATTGAAAATACAACAATGTATTTGCAACACTATTTCCTACCCCACATCTCGTATCTTAAGAGCAAACAGGCGAAACAACAAAAATAGACCATATGAAATCAAAAAAGACGGAAAAAAGGCTTCGTTTCGTGACACCTTCAGACTATGAATACTGGCGTGACCCCAACAACCTAACGCGAAGGCTCTGACTCTTAGTCGCGTCGAAAGATGCCGGAATGGGAGGTCACGACGTGGAAATAATTCAAGTAGGGAACGAACTGCGCGATGCTGGTATTATTGTTTAGAGAGCGGACAGATGAAGAGAAAGAACGACAATTCTAATGTGCGAGAAAGGTTAGCGACAGAATTACACGCACCAGCTTGTTGTCGTTACCCTAGACGACGTGTGACTACGAAGGAGCTCAATGACTTGTGGCAGGCGAATTTGGTGGACATGCAGCCGTACGTAAAATCAAATCGTGGCACGCGTTACATTTTGACTGTGATCGATGCCTAATCTAAGTACGATTGGACGGAAGCGCTTAAGAAAAAGACGGGAGAGGAAGTCGCGAAGTCCATTTCTCGTATTCTCAAACGCGCGTGACACAGAAAATCCACGCTTTTAGAAACAAACGTCGGTAGGGAATTTTACAATGCAACCGTCCCCAAGTGCTTCCGCACGCGTGGCATTCACCATTATTCTACGTTTACCAGTATGAAGGCAGCCGTCGTAAAGCATTTCAATCGCACTCTAAAAGAACGCATGTGGAGACGATTCCCCGCCGAGAGGCGTGTATGGACACACATGCTTCCCTCATTTATCGAGGACTACAATATCACAAAACATGGAACGATAGACATGAAGCCGAAAGACGTAAGGACAACAAATTCATGGGGACGATTTACGACGTTAAAATGGTTCACAAGCGACAATTTCGTGTCGGCGACCTCGTCCGCGTGAGCACGTACAAAAGCTCCCCGTTTCAGAAGGGTTACGAAACGCGGTGTGGTACTGAACTCTTCAAAATCGATCGCATTCATTTGTCCAATCCATCACATACTCGCTTGTCGACCATCACGATAAAGTGATTATGGGTCGTTTCTACGGCCAAAAACTGCAACACACACGATTTCCACATCAGCACTTGGTGGAGCGCGTCGTTCGCAAAAAGGGACCGCTCCGCCTCGTGAAATGGCTCGTCTTCGAAGATCGACACAATACATGTGAACACGAACGTGACATGATTACATAAGAGACGGAAGCTGTGACTTCCTCTCCATAACCAGAAAGTGGAATATGACGCTGCAAGAAACGTCTAGAACACTCGCCGAAAACAGGATGTGGTGACACATAGGGAACAGGATGTGCGTCATGTCTTGTACGAAACAATAGATGTGCTATTTCTTTTTATTCAGTCACTTAAGGACATTGTGTGCGTGTAGATGTAGCATTATGATCTTCTGTTTGCTGTACTATGTGGAGTTTCTTTGATACATTTTGTCCTCGGTCTCAACATTCTCACAGTATAAACGCGCGAATGTGGGAAGAGGAGCGTCCGTGGGACAAGGACGATCTCATCTCGACCGTCGACGCGGCTACCAACACCGACGTGACGCGAGCGTGGGACGAGGTCAACAACATTTCAAACACCAACAATCCCAACAATAATGATGACCCACTAATGTTATCAATGTTGAACCTTGAAGGTTATGAATGTACTTTTTGCATGCCAACAACGATGAGCAAGACTTCAACTTCTTTTTCTTACGAATCGCCGCCGCCGACACTGCCACATTGTCATTTTTATCGTTGAAAAAGGAGGATGACAAAGACCACAGATACAGTTGACCTCCAAGGCTTTTGGGGAGACTGGCAGATCGTTTTGAAAACACTGAACGTGCTACGCATACCAAGTGACATTGATAACATTGAAAAATATAAAATACGCATGTTTACGTTGCAATCGCCCTGTAAGATAGAGGATCTGAACGCACAAACAATTGTATTCAACACCTCCGCCACATTGGGCTGTGGCAATGTGGAAACATTCTGTACAGCTATTGTCACGTAGCGATTCGCAGAACCGTGGACGGAATTGATAAAATTCTTGTGAAAGCAGGAGAGAAGTCAATATGGTTACATGTATACGTCCATTGTTTGTAGTCGACATGGTAGTCTTCGACCTTTCGGGCATCGCAACGTGTGTGAAAATCTACCGTGAACTCTATACAGCAGACGTGACATGGCGTCTTGTCTTGTTGCTCCAGGAGAAAGAAACACAGAACGTTCTCGCTTGAATTCATTGGCAATCCATGTATCGATCAGACTTAATCGAAAACAACGATGTAAATCTCGCTCGAAATATGTCAGGCACGATAACACTTCCAGTGTGACGTCACTCAATTAGGTTCCCTAGAAGCTTCACAGACAGGATGCAACGACGCACATCCTGTTTACACTTCCTTTTCCCACTCCACGTCGTGTATAAAACACGACGCAATTTTAATTAGTCAATCATTGGCATCGAAGCAATCACAAGGAACTCATCATCCAAACCAGTATCAAGGAAAACATGTCTCGCCCAGGAGCTCGAAATTATCAAATTACCCAAAAGACAATAACTGCGAGACATCAACGAAGGCATCAAACAATACTACACCACGCACCCGCATTCTCTCAGAACTCTTGCCAACGAACCTTCATCTGCCCGTCGCCCTTCTTTGACATTCCTCGACAGCGAAAGACGTGGTTGCGGTCTTCAGACGACTTCCGGAGGACGTTCAAAAACTCCTCTGCATTCTCGAACTTTTGCCCTGCCTCAAACATTATATTGGTCGCACGAACATCGACGGACCGGCGCCAGCGAATCGGGGCTGCGTGGCTAGTCGCCGTGGAATTCAAGAAAGTGTTTAATCGTTCAGCGGAAGTATCATGTATTGGGTAAACTGTATAATAGTTGTTGGAAGCGTCTTTCTATTGATCATGGTGACCTCCGCTCTCGTGTGCTTCCTTTTGTGAACTTTGTGGCATCCTATACACTCCATCCCCCATGGATTCTACTCCCCCTTTTTCCGCAGTGTAGAGATGTATACATCCATCTGTGTTTGACGGTCATAACAACATTTGACTATGGATGAAAACAATCTGCAATCATTTATTTTGTAAAAATTGCATTGACTGATGGATGAAGAGGCAGTTTGAAAACACAGAAGCGCAACTCGTCAAATGTGTAGATTCATCGCTGATGCAGGAAACGGAAGACTCGACTCACCACAACACCGGAAATAGTAATGATGACGCGACGGTTATTTCGTTGACGCAGGGAACGGGAGATCTGGAAACGTTCTAACATCCTGCAAGAAGTGGAAACATGCAGTGAAAATAAAAGCGCGAGGGAGTATAACGGTAGTACACAGTTTATACTCGATCGTCGCTCTACAAACATAATCATGGTCGAAGACGCCAATGCGAAGAAAGTGAACGATCTCATACGTGATTTCCTCAATGTCTGTGACATACTTGGTGACACGCCGCTCGGGCGGGACATTTCGATAGTATGCTGCTCATTCTCACTTATGGTAGGGGACATTTTTCCATCAAAAACAAAGACGGACTGACAGCCGAAGATGTTGCGGACGACGATCCAATCAAATCGTTCTTGGCTGCTGCGAGACGAAATAAAGAACTGTGAGACAATGGTGAAGATTTTGTGGTGTGTTCTCTTACTCTGATGTGTTTAAATATTTGCTTTTTGGAATAAATATTGTTTTCATTTGTTTATGTGTATTTGTCTATGTGGATTTTATGGTGTGTTCTGTCACTATCATGTGTTGAAATTTTTATTCTTGGAAAAAATGTTTTCATTCGTGTAGGTGTATGTGCATTTAAAATTGAAAATAAATGTTGTTTTCAACAATTGTCTCTCTTCTTCTCACTCACTCTACGTCACCACTAGGTAAAGACTCCACGCTCGCTCCTCCGCTTCTCCTCGCTTCTCCTCGCTTCTCCTCGCTTCTCCTCGCTTCTCCTCGCTTCTCCTCGCTTCTCCTCGCTTCTCCTTGCTTCTTCTCGTCGCATATAATTTTTTATTTTATTTATTTATAGGCTAGGACCGGCATGGTAAAACAGGACAGTTGGGGGAAGCAGAATCAGCATCAGGTTACCAACAGATGTTGTGGAACGACCTTGGCACGTCCCACTTGTTGGGATGACGTCAGAACGCCGATGTGACATCATGAGGTCGTCGACCATGTGATGTCCCGTGTCAATATCCGGTTGCGGTTTGTTTTCACAGGATGCTGTGTAGTGGAACTGGTGTTTTCCTACTACTGCACAGGCTGTTAATAAAATTTTAGAAAACCCAAAGTAAACCACAGCCAAAAACGCGGCTTCACGTATTTACTACCCAAAGAAAAAGAAAGCCTGTAGTTCTTTAGCGAAGAACTACAGACCAATCACTTGTCTGCCAGTGTTGTACAAAGTTGCAACTACAGCCATAGCTAAGAAAATGTAGAAGCATCTAGAGAAGAACCATCTGTTTTCAGTTGAAAAGAAAGGATATCGAAATGATTCCTGTGGTTGTAAGGAAATCTTGCTACCAAATAAAATCATCTTAAATTATCTAAGGAAACGAATACTTAATTATACATAGTTTGGATTCACTAGCAGAAGACATTTGACAGTGTACCACACGATAGGATTTTGAAGACCCTGGAGTGATATCGATTTTATCTTAGCCTTTTTGAGTATAGCAAGGCTGTTATGAAGTCGTGGAGTACGAGGTTCCTAATACACAGCAGAAAAAAGAAGTTGAAGAAACAAGAAGTATTCAGATTAACAGGGGAATGTTTCAAAGAGATTCGATATCCTATCTGCTGTTTTGCATTAGTTTCATCCTACTATCTAGATAGTCGACGTACACTGACTTCCGTTATAGGCTGCATGGTGATGAAACACAGTTCCACATTTTTGTACGTGGATGTTCTTCAAGTGTTTGCCTAGAACGAAGCTATTTTCTCCAAATTGTCTGTCATTAAAGATTCTAGCAATGATATCCGCATGAAGTTTGGTCTCGACAAGTTTACAAAAATCAACTTAAAGGTAGGCAAAATGACGTCAGAGAACATTGAAAATGATATGTACACTGTGTTCCAAGATCTTGAGCCATGCGAAACTTACAAATATTTGGGTATTGAGAAACGACACAATGAAAGAGAGAGTTTGTAGAGAGTATTACAGAAGAGTGAGACTTGTCCTGCAGTCCGCTCTGAACTCCAGGAATAAAATATTTGCAATAGGTATGTTGGCACTGCCTGTAGCCGAATATAGCTTCGGTGCGCTGTAATTTCTACTGATATTAAACGAAACGAATAATACAAATTCAATTCTCTTTATAGTTTCTAAACTGATTTCAATAAAAGTAACATACTGTTACGTTTCTAGGTGGTGAATAAAAAGTCTTGTATTATTTTAACAAAAAAAACGTTTATTTTATTTCTTAACTCAACCGCTGTAGACACTTGATTATTTATTTATACAACACTTCTCTTGATTATTTATTTACACTACACTGTTCCGAGCACTGGCCACAGTTCACTGCACTGATCACTGTTCGATGCACTGGCCACCGTCCGATGCACTGGTCACAGTCCACTGCACTAATCACTGTACCGCGATTCACACACTTCACAGTCAGCTTCCACTGCGGACTTAAGACTGACTCGCGGTCGCTGGCCGCCGCGTATTTATGCTCGGCGGGTGTCGTCGAGACCCTTCCGGACGTTCTGGAAAAGTCTAGTGCAGGGAGATGACGCAACCCGCGCTCACAGGCAGCTCATGGTGGCACCAGCAGCTGACGCAATCCGCGCGTGCAGGTGGTGGGGGTGCCGGCTGGTGACGCAATATTCGTTACAATACGTATCATTGCGTTGGGGGTAGGTAAAATTCTATTTAATTTTTTTATTTACTAATAATAAAAAATAAATTATTTGACTATTTGAATTACTGAAATAATATAGGAGGGAATTTTATATAATATAAACAATACAAAATGAGATGACGCAGTATCTGGACTATCATATGCTAGATTAAATATATTTCCACATATTTCCAGTGATTAATAAATCAATATTTTTAATAATAAACTCTGTATAACTATTGCTGTATAACTATTATCTAGCTGCTCAACTATAACAAAACTTAACTATTAGCGTTGTCGCGAATGAGTTGTTTCGGAATTTTGGTGTAACATGTAACTCTTTCAAACATGAAAGAGGTACAACACGTCCGTGTGTTTATGATGTAGTAGGCTTTTATGCAGTCTCGCTTTTCCGTTGCAATGTCATCGATACAAAGACGCTGGTGGGCTTCGCTGCGGAAGGCTTCGTATTGCGTAAAGGAATAAAAAGGAATAATATATTTTAATACTTCTTTTAAAGACACATACATAGGCTGACCTTCAGTGGTCGAATACAAATATATGTGTTCGAATTTGAGTGCGTTCGGAGTGGTGAGAAGTGTCATGACGGCGTTCGTCTTCCCTCAGCCCGACGGTCCGACCACGAGGGCTCGCACGCTGTCGGGCAAGAGGTCCCCGTGTCACCTCTCACGATCTCCGCTTTCATTACCGTTCAACAATCCGATAACGTTCACGATAGGCAGCTTCGACGTTTTTTGAACTATGTTCATGTGGGCAAAGTAAATGACACTGCGATATCACTGTAAGGTGTTTATATTGTATAGATTATTTTCTAATGAATTAATTTTTTTGCTAAATGAATTTATTGATGATTTTATTATTTGTTTCAAAAGTGAACGCATTGGGTCAAAGGACATTCAAATTATTGATGTACAAAGTTTAAACATTTTATTTGCATTGGAATGCGAAGTATTTCAACTTCAGTGTCGCGTCCAGGTGGCGAGTGGTATGCCGGAAGTTGCATCCGGTCGCGCGCGCGCCACGCTAATTAACACTTTCTGTCGTTAATGTCGTGGTTCCAATAGTGCAATCCCCCAATAGGCAAGAAATCGCTTGCGATTGACGCCAGCGCGTGAGTGAAAAACACATCGTCAGACGGTAGTGTTAGACATTTAGCGTAGAGGCCCAGAGTTCAAGCCCCAGTTCGGGCGAATATTTTTATGCAATTGACTTCTGTTAATAAAGAGTTCCACCAGAAGGCACCATTCTTCCAATGTGTTGCGCTAGCACAGTGCCAGCGTGCGAGTGTAAATCGGGTAACTGGTCAATGCGTAGTATCAAGCACGCTGGTTCGAGACCTACCTCGACATACTTTATTATTTTTTAATGATTCATTGACTACATTGTCTGCACAAACTTTCGATGACGTTATATGAAGAAAAATAAACTTTAAAAAATGAACATTCAAGTGATTGGATTTGAAAGATGAACATCTTCGGACGCAACGCTGTGTCGAGCGATGACAATGGTTCGATAAAATTGGGTAACACTACATATTTTACGGGAAATGACTCACTCGGATCGCCAATCCTGTTGAGATCAACGACGCTGCTCCCAAAGATTATATATAAGATAGACGATTATATATTATAAGATACACGAAACTGTTAGTCATGTCATAGATACGGTCGGGATAAAACGACGAAAGCGCTCGATGAAGATTGAGTGGAATACGATTATGATTTGGAAAACGTCTCAAGAACATCGGGCAGTCGGAAGACGAGACACGTTGGTGAATGAGGTGAAGGAGGATCACAATACAATAAAAAAGACTTTGTTGGAACAGATATAGGAAGAGCGAGCACACGCCGAGTCGCTAGTGTCTAGAGCTAGAGGTGAATTTAAGTGCATGTTGGAGGCGCGTGAAAAAAAAATCCCTGCCGGTCTCTCAGACATGCTTCCGGAGCGGACGTTCTGAATAAATCACAATTGGACGAGACATTGAAACAAGCGAAAACGCTTGTGGACTGTTTATTTGTGGAAATAACGTCTTGCAATACAAGCAATAATGTGTGTAAGAGTCGTGTACAAAACACTAGACAAGAATTGATTAAAACGATAGATGATTTACGTGAAGAATATAAAGGTTTTGTCAAAAACAAAGGGAGGATATTTTTACTTTAACTGAGAAACATCTAAATCGAGTCGCGGAGAGCGTTCTTTATTCAAGCCTTGATATAGTGAAAGAAAAAATAAACGAGGAGATAATAGAGAGGTGTCGATTGTACATAGATGATATGTTTGGTAGAATAGATATAATACAAAAAGCCCTCAATGCTCGTATTGATGTTCAAAATGAAGAAATATGTGGAACATTTTTATACATAAGTAATAGGGTTAGCACGCTACAAGAAGACATCATTGCATGTAGTGAGAAACAAAATGAAGATTTAACTCAGTCGTTTGGAGCTGCACGTGAATAAACCGATCAAATATATCATAAGTTCACAACAAATATTGATCAGAAGATCTAATCATTAACGAGGGGAAAATCATAATGAATGAAGGGGTGACGAAAGGGACGCTCAGAACACAGAGAAGAAAATATTAAATTAGAGAGTAAATATAACGCTAATGATTCTGACATTCAAAAATCGAAGGACATCCCACTGTCTTTAATTTTAAAATATAAAACTTTCTATCGCGATAGGAGAAAAGACTAGGATCTGTCATTGTGAAGAAAGGAGTGTATAAAAAGGAGACGACACGTATCAATTCATTAGTTCATCTTCAATTGCACGCGCAAATGGTTCGTTCTCGAAGAGTGTGTCACGTCACATCAACATAGACGTACAACGCAGGTGCACAGCCTTTCGTCCGACTGTGCGGCGGAGAAAAACAACAGGAAGTGAACCGACGGTTGAAGCGACCGAAAGCGGCATGCGAAATCTCAACGACAGCTCGGCGAATTGATTCGTCATAACGCTGCGATGGAAGCGAAGGTGGGGAGAGGCATGGCGTCAGGAACGCGGAGGAGAAAAAACGGCGGTTCCCTTTTACGTTTTCGAGCACGAAAACAGGAGAAGTTGTCCAAAAAACTAGGGGAGGTGCTCGTGCCACAACGAGCGCAGTCACATGAAGAAATGTCTCGTTTTGCTCGCGCGCTGTGTCTCCCGAATTTTCGAGGCATCTTCACAAAAGGCCGTCTGCCCCGAAGACCACCGCGCGAACGGGAATGTGCGGTGATCAATCTCGATGACGCGCTCAAAGATGGCACCCATTTCGTCGCATTCATAAAACCAGGAAGAACGGTGCGCTATTTTGACTCTTTCGGTCTACACCCACCACCGGAGTTTTTGACATACATGCGCGGAAATAGAGTGACGTACAATACGTAGCAAGTTCAACAATTTGATGCTAAAAACTGGAATATGTTTGCAATTTCTGTTCTACTATTGGTAAGTAAAATAAGTATTTCAGCTGTTGTGAGTAAAAGGACCGATTCACTTTCTCACAGAACACAGACAAGATGCGACACGACTACACGCTCAGCGGGAAAGGAGCGGAAGTGCGCATCCGTTTCTCTCCAACGATCGACTTCAGTAATGTACCGCATGAAATGCTCTGTTGTTATTACAGACAGCACATACGGTGACAAACGTTAAAGGGGGTGTAACAATTTACACTACGGCGTTCCTGTCGACAATGGTAAGGGTGGCACAAAATACAAATTATGTGATCTTACCAACGGGCCAGTATAGATCGACGACATCAACGTTCAAGTCTATTCGTTTTTCCGAAAATTCAGAGACGAATTTGCAAGAAAAAAATATTTTTTTGTATTGGACGGAGAAGAGAATACCCAAAAGTGTCGCATCAGTACTTCCTTTCAATTGAACTTTCAGGTCGCGGGGTTAGTTGGCCCGTTGCTAGGCTTCCGCGTAAACTCGACCCTACACCTTCAAACGAGTTCGTATTTTCCAACAAGAACGTCACGCTCGTCAACGATTTTAACGTTTTCGTCACGTGTCACGTTGTGGAGAGCGGTTATATCAATAATCGAAGAGCGCACATTCTTCATTTCCACATTGACAAGCGACCGGTATTTTTGAGTTCAGACCTCCAGAGAAAGTCTTCCATTGCGTCACTGCCAACTGGATTGATGATATAACGGTAAGACTCGAAAACTACGAAGGGGAACTCATTCCGCTGAGGAGTGATATCTATCTCGTGACGCTGCTGCTTCGCGCACGATGACATAAAAAATTCAGATCGTGCCTCGACCGCGCCACACTGTACTCTGTCCTACCAATAGGTTAACACACGCCAATCGACTGCTGCTGTAAGCACTAGGCTACATTCTCAGAGAAGATGAAAAGGGCAAAAAATCTCCCACCGCCACCGCCGGTAGCAAAGACTATAATTTAGACATTCTCCTGAACACAGAAAAAGGGTGAAAGAAACACACTAAAATACAGATGAATGTTTTCATCCTAGCATTAACACTGTAAGTCATCTCATAAGTCAAATAAGAAAACCGTTAAAAACCAAAAGCGTGAAAATCATCAGCGGAAGCGAGCATCGTCCACCTCCAGAAGACAGCGGAAGTTTGTATCTTCTTCTCCTCCTTCGCAAACATCATCGTCGACGTCTACCGGCACAACAAACTTATGTTGTGGAATCATTGTTCAACATTGCGCGCAGAATTCTGCAGATTGGCTCATGCGCGCCGTACAAATGGCGTTTCTTCAAAACCTTTCAACTCCATTTTATGGTACTGATTGTGATGTTGCTACTGATGCTACTTCTGTTGTCCACGACATTCCATCAACAAACGAAAAACAATAAGAAGTCATAGACAAACTATTCACTTTTACAATAAATAATTCTACATTATTGTCATTCCTATTTTTTCGAAAATAAGACTGCGTTTATATAATCAATCTATTGTCAATAAATTTTATGATAAAAATACTATTTGTTGATTTTTTTCTCAATCAAAAGCACCAAGTAGGAAAGCCTAAAATAGATGTCATTTCTCTAAAGATTAAACATTTTATTTGCCTTGCAATGGTAAGCATTTGGGTTGCAGACACGAACACAAGCGTCAAGCGTAAGTTACATCTGGTCACGCGATGGGAGCCTGCGCCGCTAATTACACTTCCCGTTGCTAACCAAGCTGCTGCGTGATGCACAAAACGTTGGCTGACCTTAAGAGTTGATAAATTTAAGTCAAACCAATGAAATGAACGAATGCCCCACCGATTTTAGCAAAGCAGATTGCTATTTAATACGCTCTGCGCGGAGAGTTTCCACTCGTTCCAGGGTTTCGGTTCGGTCCACTTCTTTCGAATTTGTGTGTATGTGTTCATTCGCGATGCTTCACATCCGATTCATAGTAGCTTGCCGTCGCGGTGACTTAGTTGAAGTCCAGAACTTGCTATGACACAATGAGCGGTTTTTACATCTAATATTGTCAAACGGACAGCGTGTGCTGCACATTGCAGTCAAAAATAATAGATTGGACGTATGTGTCCACTTGATTGGAGCGGGTGTCCTAATGAACGTCCAAGATCGGAGTGCACAGACGTCCCTCTACTCGATGGTGGTTCACGATGCCGGATAGGTAGTGAAGTTACTCCTCAAATGTGGTGCAAATTGTAGAATTCGCGATGCCGCCGGTGCGATGCCCGTCGACATCATCTTCGGGTTGCCACCATCTTTGGCACCTCCCCACCCTACGTTGAAAACAACTTATATCAACGTGATGGTGGGGAATATCGCGTACGCCGTCTGTGGTCCGGTGACGGTTATTTTCGCGTCACCGTCGCCACAGACGAAGCAAGCGCCCAGCATCGGTGACGTCATCATCAACTATGGAACTGCCACCACCACCATCGGCGTTTCCACTGACGGCAGGATATGTGACCACCATCGCCGGCATACCATCGCCGGCATACCATCGGCATACCATCGCCGCCATGTCTAGAATGAGTCTGCCTCGGGTATCCGTGAAAGGCATTCTCCATTCCAGTGCTTTCCCGTTAAAGTCACCTGCAACCAAAGTTTCGCCACTCATGTTGTTTATCCAGTATCTTATCTTCAAGTTTTTCCAGTTTTTGCTTAAATTTGTCTATTCCTTCGTTTGGAGTGAAGTAGCAGCTTACGTAATTGACATTTCTGCTCTTTACCCAAACAAAGCCGTCACCGTTCCCCTGTTTGCCGATTACTATTTTCCCCGAATCGGGTATCCATATGGCCGCAGTGCCAAGATTGTCCGCCACCCACACCCCATTCTGTATATTGCAGTGTTACTCACTAATCATAACAATGTCAGGCCGTATCTCCGCCTTCAGTTGGAAGAGAAGGTCCATCGCCCTCCTACTTCTGTTTACATTGCATTGTAGGACCTGAACCATTGTTGGGTCTTGGCGTCCTCTTTGGCTTTCTGCAGGGCTTGTCGGAAGACTGCACAGGCGCGTGTTCCCGGGTGATGACATTGTGCTTCTCTGTTGTTATCTCCGGTGCTAGCGCAGAGGGTGCATCTCACCTCAGATGTGCAGAAGGCTGCCTTGTGGCCTTTCTCTCCACATCTGTAGCATTCCTTCTTTCTGTCTGGTTCATTGCAATTTCTGGCAATGTGGCCGTACCCGTTGCATCTGCAGCATCGAGTGACAAACACCCTCCATAGGATTCTGCAATTTTCAATTCATTCTATCTGGATTGTCGCTTTCATCAAGAGTATTCTCGCGTCGCGTTCATGTAGTTCGATGACTGCAATTGTTTGCATCCTGCTGTTTGCTCTTGACACCGATATTTTTAATTCTCCTCTCGGAGCCATCAGGACTTTCCTGATGCTTATCTCAATATCCGTGATTGAGGTGACGCAGTCTAGATCTCTTATTTCGAGGGTTGACCGAGGTACCCCATATCTCACCGTTCCTGACTCACCAAGGGCTGACTTCAAGGTGTTCGTGAAAGCCTTGCCGCCTTCCGAGTATACCCCAGTTCTAAAAGTACATTTCCCATTCGGGTCTGTCGGATGCACTTAACCTCCGTCTTCGAGTCCTCGGGGTTTATTTCAGAGTCCACCCTGAGCTTTGACAGCACCTGGGCGAAGCTGACGCCTTCAGCAGGCCTGATGACAACTATATTCGCTGGGTTTACCTGTCCGTTTCTGCCACGTTTCCTCGTCTTAGGTTCTCCCTTGGACGCAACTGCTACAGGAACATTGCTACTTGGATTTCCCTTCTTCTTATTCTTCTTTTTACGCTGGACAGTCAACCACTCCCCCAGCTCATGACCTCCGGTGGCTCCGCCAGTGGATGTTCCGGTTTCACCTTCCTCAGGTGTAAGGATCTTCTTATTTTCAACCGGTATGCGGTCGTTTCCGTCGTGATTATTCAGAGTTATTACTGGCGGGCTGCTGTCTGCCAGGTTCGCTCGGAGTTTCTTTTTCTCCAGGTCTAGTAGTAGCAGTATCAGTTGCAGTCGCAGTCGCAGTCGCAGTCGCGGTAGCAGCAGTAGAGGTAGTAGCGGCAGTAGCAGCAGTAGCAGCAGCAGCAGCAGCAGTAGCAGTAGCAGTATCAGTAGCAGTAGTAGTAGTAATTTGAATAATATTTACGATTCTATGTATAATCGATTCATTTTTCTGTTTTTTTTTTTAATTTTAAGGAGAAATATTCGACATTAATGTACACAAAGTATATCCGTCTTCTATCCTTGCAAACGCTCTCCATGAACGGACGTCGTACAGTTTTTAAACGGTCGCGTACAGCGCGATTTAATTTTGAATCCCCCTCCCCCACCAAACATCGTGGATCTAGTCGAGTTTCTTCACCGATGTAGTGTGACGTTCCATTTGAAAATTTTTGAATTTTTCAATAGCCCTGCGCGTCTTAGTTTCAAAATTCTCGCGCAATTCGAATGTCAGTTTTTAATTGAACACGATAACGCCGAGAATCATGAAATCGTGGGAGTGTTGGTGCCTATCTTTCTTTCGGCACGGACTGCAGTTTGAACCCAAGGTGATTACATTTTTGGATTTCGCATTGCGGATCTTATAACTTTCAAATTTGACAAGTTTGCCGAAAGAGATTCCGAAAAATCGTTGTCCTTTATTGTCGCTCTTCATATTTCGGCTCACTTGTTAGAACCTATGCTCATTCTGACTCTTCTTTTCTCCCTCTCCCGGAATGAATTACCAGGCGTCGCGCTGTGATCAACGCGCAAAATTGAGACGAAAAATGTTTCCTGTGCGCCTGTGGTTTATTCAGCTTTTTCATAAACGTCAGCCCCCACACCCCAAAATTTTCAGTTCATACCGTACCAGTATAACAATTGCATCGCGACGTCGGGACCGCGAAAGTTGACAAGCTGATACCACGACTCATCAAACGACCACACCACTTGAAGCGCGGTCGAAAGAGCTCGTGAATTTGGTAGGTCTGAAGGTCGGTGACGGCGCACACGAAAAGACAGGGAGCGTGAGCGCTTCGAACTCTACATAAACCGCAATCGGGCATCGTTGCAGCCCTTCGAAATTGCATAAAGCGCTTCTCCTCCTCTGTTTCCGATGGAAGGATCAAAGTTCGGGAAACCCTACGGATCTGCAATTGTTTTCTTGAGTCTCGAGTTTCATCTGCGAGTAAAACACGTTCAAACATCTGTCGCAAATGCAAATCTTATTTCGGTGACTGGAATGTTGAGACTTGACCTTGAACCAAACGTAATGAGACTGTTCACCATCCCCATGTATCAACAAGAAAGTAAAATAATTATTTTTCCTTCCCAAAAAGTGCCCAGGACCTTCGATTTTCCAAGATTTTTGGTCCGAATCAAACTCTAAAGTAAGAACGTTAAAAGGAAATCTACAATTTTGACGTTCTAAACGTTTTATCACGTGAACAGGAAGGTGCCAGGAGATGCCGTGCAAATCGACACTGTTTTCTAATTCACCGAAAAGGGTTTTGTACGTACTGGTACGGTTTGAAATGAAAATTTTGGGGTGTGGGGGCTGATGTTTATGAAAAAGCTGATTCCAGCGCGCACAGGAAAGATATATAGTGTTATTTTTTATAAATAGTATTAGGTAATAATTATCATTATATTGTAACGAATATTGCGCCATCTGCTGGCGGCCACCACGAACTACCTGTATGCGTGGATTGCGTCATCGGCCGGCGGCCCTCGAACTATCCAGTCCCAGAGTGTTCTTGGCGCTAATCGCAAAGTCCAGAAAATTCTCGACGGCGCCTGCCAAGTATATATACGCGGCGGTCGGCGACCGCGAGTGAATCTTAAGTCTGAAGTGGAAGCTGAACTGTGAAGTGTGTGCATCGCGGTGAATGGCAGTGCAGTGATTGTGCTCAGTGACGTGAATTGTGGTCAGTTCAGTGGACTGTGGCCAGTGCATCGAACTGTGATCAGTGCTTAGGACTGTGCGACAGTGTAAGAGAAGTAAACAGTGTAAATCAATAAGCAAGAGAAGCGTAGTGTATCAACGTAGGCGTCGTGTCAATAAATAATCAAGAGAAGTGTGACGTATAAGGGATAATCAAGTGAAGACTATCTGTACATAAATCAAGTGTTTTCAGTAATTGTGTTAAGAAACAAAATAAACGTTTTTGTTAAAATAATACCAGAGTTTCAATTCACCACCTAGAATCGTAACAATATTATCTTCACTTTTTAGACCCTGGTCCGGGAGCGGTAGCTCAGTGCATCAACTGATGTCACTGCAGCGCCTCTGACCGCGGTAGGATTTTCGACACAAGCTTTTCAGCAAGCATCGAATTCAGTCACTATCTGGAGGAGAATTCTAGCGGCCGGCTGCTCTGATCGGTAGTTTTCCGTTGTTTCACCTATCAACAACAGGTGAATTCCGGAACAGTAACCTACCAAACGGGCCACGGACCGCGCGCGATCATTCCTTCCTCTTCCGTGTTCTATCCTGTATTCTTACCCCCCCCACACACACACACACACTAACATGCACTACACTACCACATATTCCGGGAGACCGGTCTAGAGCATAGAGCTTGTTCCGACTGGGGCGGTGCCCCGGTGGTGGGAGAGTCCTGGTTAGGGGGAAACCCCACTAGCCGACAGTAGGTTGAAAACACGAAAAAATCAATCAATTAATCAAAAATTGAATACATGAATTGATATTCAAATTGCAAAGTATTGTTTTTATTGTTATTATTATAATTTTTACTATTTATAAATAAATATATTTAGCAATAGTGAAAAAAGTCGGGACCGCTAGTACACGTAAATATTGTATAAGGAATAAATATAAAATATAGTACTGAAAACTAATATAACGCAAAAATTAAATACTCTTAAAATCGGAACCAAATGACAAAAAGTCAACAAATTTAATATGAGTACGATATCAAAAAGCTGAACCTAAAGCCACTTTCGATAGAAGAAGAAAACCATTCATTGTATAATATTTTAACGATAAAAATGGAAGTAAAATTAAATGAGGAAACATGCGGAAACGTTGAAAAATCACCATATAATTTTTTACAAACATTTTGTGAAAAATATGTTTTTAGACGAATATTAGAAGAGGGTACTTCTAAGGTATTTACAGCGCGCTAAATATTGTAATTTGTGTTCTAATAAAAAATTAATATTAATTTTTAACTCAGAAACTTGTTCAGATAAAACTACAAATGCAACAAAGGAAACAAAATCCTTTCGTTTGAACATATCAGATACTACTGATACTTTTTTTTTAGTCAAATCAGCCAAAATTTTCCGATTGTCTTCCGATTAGACTGAAACTTTGTTAATTGCTTTAAAAAGACGAAAGAACAATGAAAATTGGCTTGATGACTTAAAATTTTTCTTTTAATAACTTTATTTTTAGAATTATGAACGTTTATATTTTGCACGAGTCTCTGAGGGTATTATCAAAAAACAAAAACAAATAAAACTTCTTCCAATTGGATTTTACTTTGCAACTTGCTTTATATCATATATACATCTTTCATCTTTATATCATATATACATCATATATACATCTTTCTGTGAAGATTTAAAACAATAACCTAAATACCTAAATATAAGGCTAACAATAAGGCCCTATTAAGGGCAAAGTAAAAAATGACGATTTTTTCAAAAGTAATTTTCACAAATAATCCATCTCAGATTTTCGATTTTCTGCTGTCAAATTACAGCAGAGACATTGCAATAGTAAAATATATATTAGTGAAAGGATCTTGATGATAAATTGGAATTCGCTAAACTTATTAGCAGTTAAAGTTACATTTTCATTTTTGCTTTTTAAGGGTTTAGGAGAACGATACAGTTATAGACTTATCATTTGCTTTTATTATTTACCAATTGATTATCACACATTTTAAATGTATTAAGCATATTTTCGAAGGTAGAAACTTCTATTAATTATCATAGTTATGGCGGGGGTGCGTCTGTCCGGGTCACACGTAAGTAAGTATTTTGTTGAATTTACCAAAAAACGGTAAGAGAAAAAAATTATTGTTGTTGGTGTAGTTGATTAGAATATTGTTTGGTGCTGTTTGTTTATAAAGATTACTGCGAAATGTTTCGTAGTTTACTATTTATTAGGATATATGTGCCTCCATTCGTGTGTTTTTCGATACTCAATGTAATGAATTATATTTTTATATTATATTTATATATTATGGATAGTAGCGAAAGTAAAAAATTTAAAAAGATTACTGTTGTGTTGTGTGATGTATTGTGGCTGTAGTTGTGTAAGATAATTTTATTTTGAATAATAGTTTTCTTTCGAATTGGGTTTTTGATATATGGCGGGGATGCGGCATTCCAAGTCATATGTGTTTTTTTTTCAATTTTCCAAAAAACGGTAAGAGAAAAAAATCATTGTTAGTGTAGTTTATTAGATCAATAGTGATGCTGTTTGCTGGTACAGATTAGTACTCAATGTTTCGTAGTTTAGTATTTATTAGGATTTATGTGCCTCCGTCCGTGTGTTTTTCGATACTCAGTGTAATGAATTAAATTTTAATGGATAGTAGCATAAGTCAAAATTTTAAAAAGCATACTGATGTGTTGTGTAATGTGTTTTGGTTGTGTTTATATAAGATAATTTTATTTTGAATGAAATTTTCTTTCGATTTGGCTTTTTGCTATAAGGCGGGGGTGGGGAAGTTGGGCTCACACGTAAGTTTTTTTCCAATTTTCCAAAAAACAGTAAGAGCAAACAATTCATGGTTAGTGTAGTTTATTAGAAACATGGTTGGTGCTGTTTGTTGGTAAAGATTACTGAGAGGTGTTGCGTAGTATTTATTAGGATTTATTTGCCTTCTTCCATATGTTTTCGATACTCAAGAAAATGATTTCAATTTTTTTATGGTTAGTAGCAAAATCAAAATTTTAAAAATAATACTGTTGTGTTGGGTAATGTTTTGTGATTGATTATCTGTAAAGATAATTTAATTTTGAAGGATAGTTTTCCTTTAAATTGTGTTTATGGTAAATGGCGGGGGTGCGTCGGTCCGGGTCACACAAAGTGATTTTGTTGAATTTTAAAAAATCAGTGATGGAAAAAAATCATTGTTAGTGTAGTTTATTAGAATAATTTTTGTACTGTTTGTTGGTAAAGGGCAATGCGTTCTGTTTAGTACTTCAGTTTTTATGAGGAATTATGTACCTCGATACGTGTTGTTTTTTGTGTATAGCGTAAAGATTTATAATTAATTTTGGGGAATAGTAAATGTTAAAAACTTCAAACCAATATTGTTGTGTGTAGTGTATTGTTTTGTGGTTATTTTTTGTCAAGAAAATCTAGTTTTGCTGGATAGTTTTTTCTACCAGTCGTTTTCTTACATGTTGGCATTGCGCCTGTCCGTGATTTGGAGAATTGTTTTTTTGTATTTTCAAAAAACCGTAAGAGCAAAAATATTAATGTTTATATATTTGAAAAGTACAAAAACAGCACAATATTTGTTATGTAAAGAAAACAGGTTTTGATCAATTGGCTTTGCCAGCTTAATGTTAAGTCAGCAAAGGCACCAATTTTTCTAAAAACCGTTGGAGCAAGAAAATTAATTTTTGGATATTTGGAGAGCACAAAAATAGCACTAAATTCTAGGTATAAAGAAATTGTTCATTTTGAAAATTGATTTGACAGCTTAACGGACGTCTTCACGCAAGCGCTTAACGCCCAAGATGTGTTTAATGGACGTGGATGCGTCAATGACGCAACAAATAAAAAAAATAAAGGAAATAAATATGTTTTTCAAATTAACAAAAAACGAATATTTTCTTGGCAATTTTTCCCAAAAAAACAAACAAAAACGCTCATTTTCTTCTGTTTTCAGAATTCAACTTGTGACGACTTACGGTTGGGATCCCAGAATTAAGAAAATGTGCACAGAATACACTTCGCTCTTAGCACGTCACTCACATTTTTACCTGGTTTTGACGTTAAATAAAAAATTAAAGAAAACACATTTTGGAGGAACATACCTGCGTATTGGAAATTATTAGAATATAGAAGAAAAACGACTTTTCACTCTATAAATCAGCGTTTGCCAACTGGAGTTGAAATGACGTCAGAACTGCGTTCCCCTCCGCGAGAAGGCGCTCGGAGAAGCAGTGCGAGCAAAGGGGCGACGGATGGAGGGAGGGCCTTGGCACTGGGCCATCGCCTGTGTTTCAGGCAACATGAGAGCCCATTTACGCCCGTTAATTTTCTTTCCATTTGGGAAGAAATGTTTCTTTCTGTAGATACCGTAACAATTGTGAAGTGTTTAGTGTGTTCGAAAGAATTGCAGTATGTCAAAAAGTCCAACCTACAGAAGCATTACGCAGCTTTGCAACCCAGAGACACCCGTGAGATGAAAATAATTTCTGCGATTTGACAGATAGCCTGCAGGCATGAGACGAGTAAAGAATTTTGCAGATAGAAAATTATGGCAAAGGCACTGAAAATCACGTCTGCTTTGTTATGTAATAATCTATGATCTATTTTTTAATTTGTCATATTTTTATTGAATCATAAACATTTAAATAATAATTACCATTTCAAAACGTAAAAATCAAGAAAACATTTTCCCAAACTTCCGTACCATCATTGGAACACTGTGCGCCTGCCGCCGCGTCGGGCACTTCCTTTGCTCCGCGGTTCGGTTCGGAGCAGGAGAACAGATTTTTGTGACGTCACAGAACATTGAGTTGGCAAGCACTGGCATAAATCTTACAGTGGTTGCTCTATATCGCAAGAAATCCGGGAAAGGTTCGTTAAACTTGATTATTTAAATAGATTTGATCACTAATATAAAATTAGAACAACAATACAAAGAAAGGACGTAGGCAAATTCTCGATTGTAAACAGAACAATGGTAGATATGAAAATTGTCTGCGGCCGTTTTTGAGCCATTCCCCAGCTCAGTGCAGAGTTTATAGGAAAATGTAGGAAATTAATCAATAGGGTGAAAAGGCTTAGTGAAAGGTGCGTTAATTGGATAGTATACAGTTAAAAGTGTTAATTAATATTGAGGTGATGTGGTATGCGGTGCACTGAAGAGAAATTGAAAACGCACTGAAGTGCATTTCTCCAATTTCTCTTGCAAACAGTGAAATCTAATATTAAGAATCATGACATGTCTCAGCTTACTTGGTTAGTGATATTGATATAAAATGAATGTGTTATATTTATATAAACTTGAAAATGAGAATAAGTAATTCCTGGTGCGTAATTTTGGTACAAACTACGTAAATGATAAATTAAAAGGATGTAGTATAAATCATTGTATTGTGACACATTTATGTATTTTTAATGCATTAAATTGTCTTTTTTTTTGTTTATTTAAGGTCGCATTAACATCTAAGGTCATTAGCTGTTAACGGTATGGTAACTATGTAGATGAAACGATATAGTGATTGATGATAAGGGGTGAAAGGACGAACACAAATACAACCATGCCCGAGGCGGGACTCGAACCCGCGACCCTTCGGTCCGAGATCACTACGACACTACCGCCTTAGCGATCTCGGCCACCGGGCCGGCTAAATTGTCTTGAAAGCAATAAAACTTTAACCCTTAGAAACACCTTACTAGAAGAGGAATAGGTTTATGAGGCGGATAAATTGTGTTTTGTTATACAGTTATTAATTCGGTAACTTTTACATTTCTACATTTAGATACTATTTTTCTAAACATCGTACACGCTTTTCAGTAACATTTAATCGGGTAGCAATTCAATTTATTACATTTAACATACTACTAGTAAAACGTGGTTTACAAGTCTCACTGATAAACCTCCTATTAAGTAATGTGAATCAGAATGCAAAAGTATTAAATCGGCAATCCTCATTTAGGTGTCGATGCAACATTGATGTTGATATTTTCAAAAAAGAGATTTTGTATAGACATATGAACATATTTCGTAAAAAAATGAAATATTTATGAAACCCGATGTTTATTATCGATGTTTTAAGCTTGATGAGTTGTTTGTGAATGAAAATAATCGATAATCACAATTTTATAAAAGTTAAAATATGAAACAATATTGCATTATACCACTGTCAGTTCATGTGTTCGAATAAAGGGTACGCTGATTGTAACATCCTCATCCAGTAGACTATCTTCGGCCCAAGAGATGATCCCATTTTTCTGGCATTTCCTACAGATGTCCTCCCGTACGCGGAGAGGCGGCCAACGCAAGCACTCTAGGTGTAAGGCCTCTCGCCCACATTCCTGTACCCATTTGAGGAAGTTGTAACTCCTTGAGATGATCCTGAGCGCTAGTTTCCAGGCCTAAGCCTTTCGCTGTTATTCTTTTTCCTATCTTCTGCCATTTTGTCTAAATCGTAATTATAAATTAACAATTACAGCCACTGCCAAAACAAATTATCTTCCACGAACTTGTTCGAGGTTATTAAACCAGGTTTTTGAGAATTGTTGAACATTGATGTTTGCATTTACATTATTTGAGCATCAACCCTTCGCTTTTCTTGCTATCCGAATCCGGGAGAGGACTCGCTGATAATTCGGCGTGTTCTTCCCTAATAATGGCAGAATGAACACATGAAGGACTGCGGGTATCAAACATACTGTTCAGTGCGATGATGTCTATTTGTCGGCTCCAGTCCCGGCCAAGCATCGGCGTGAGAATCTCTCCTTTCATCTGCAAGCCCCAATTCTTCGCGTCGTCTGGACGCGCAGAAAAATAGTACAAGAACATATATCGCAAGCCATCCCTTGTTAGACGTATCTGGATATACACAGCAATAGGATGCTAGCAATTTGTTCATTGCTCACTCGGACTCGAACTGCCTTTTCCTTTTGATTGTGATATTGTGTACTAGTTTTCTTGACTGGTTTCTGTCTTCAACACACTTATGTCTGGTCATGTGTGATAGGTTGCCTTAATGATTTTATTGTGCCACCTACATCTTTTTCTACCATTCCAAGCATAATATCATTTTCTAGAGATTTTGTTCGACACATAGTATGTCCAAAATATTTTATTTTCAATATTTGGGCTTTGGCTTTGGCTTTTAGAGAAAGTTGTGTTTTCTTTTCAAAATTTCGGCCCATGCTTCAAAAGATTCTTCCTTTTTTCGGCCTTTCTGAATGTTCAGCTTTTAAACCCACACAACAGGATTAGAAATATCATTTTCTCGATTATTTGGATTTTGGTCTTACGGGCTTGATTTCATACGGAACATGACGAAACGGCGTTCCTTTACCTCGGTTTTGATTGATTGATTGATTGATTCATGTTTCCGGGCGCGTCAACTGCTCTGGTCATTAGCCCCGTGAGTGTAGTGCATGTTTTTTTCTCGGGAGATGGCGGTCATCTTCCCCCGCTGGATGGCGAGATCCAGCACCGACCTACCGTCGGCTAGTGGGGTTTCCCCCTAACCAGGACTTTCCCACCAGCGGGGCACCGCCCCAGCCGGGACAAACTCTAAGCTCCCGACCGGTCTTCCGAAGTATGTGGTAGTGTAGTGCATGTGTAAGGGGAGAGAATAGGACAAGGAAGAGGAAGGACAGGTCGCGCGCGGTCCGTGGCCCGTTTGATAGGGTACTGCTCAAGCATTCGCCTGGTGTTGATCGGACAAACCACGGAACACTACCGATCAGAGCAGCCGGCCGCTAGAATTCCCCTCCAGACAGCGACTGAATTCGACCTAGCTAAAAAGCACCTACGTTAAGTTAGCCGAAAAAAATCTGCGATTTCAACCAAACTTGGTATTTCGTTTGCCCATCGTTTGCCCAGGTTTGCACACCAAAAATTTTCGTTTGCCCACCCCCAGAAAAAGAGTTACACACAAATCAAATTTTCGGGTCAACTACACGCTGGCCGAAAAAATGTGGGATTTACACCAAACTTAGTATATCGTTTGCCCATCGTTTGCCCAGGTTTGCCCACCATAAGTTTTCATCTACCCACCCCCAGAAAAAAAGAGTTACACGCAAAATAAATTTTCGGGCCAAGTTCACGCTGACCGGAAAAAAGCTGGGATTTCAACCAAATATAGTATATCGTTTGCCCATTGTTTGCCCAGGTTTGCCCACCAAAAATTTTCGTTTGCCCACCCACAGAAAAAAAACAAAAATTTTCGTTTGGCTACCCAAACAAAAAACTTACACGAAAAAAACTTTCGTGGCAAATCCAATTTGACAAAAAAAAACAGGTATTTTAAATATTTTAGTAAATCGTTTGCCCAAGTTACTATTTCCTAACAGAGTATTTGCGTTTACGCACAGAATATTTTCGTTTGCCCAGGTACAGAAATGGAATTCAAGGCAGAAGCGTTTATTTAACGGTGCCTCCGACTTACGCTTTTGTTAATATAATCGACCCGGCTATTACTTACCCTAAAGAAACAATGATAATTTTCAGTATACTATTTCTTAATAGTGTATTGTCGTTTGCCCAGTGACAATTTTCGATTGCCCAGGCTCAGAAATGCAATTAAATGAGGAAGCGTTTATTTACCATAGCCTCCGACTAAAGGTTTTGTTTATATAATCGACCCGGCTACCACATACTCTGAAGGAGCAATTATAATATTCGGTATGCTATTTCTCAATAGTGCATTTTAGTTTGCCCAGTGACAATTTTCGTTAGCCCAGACACAGAAATGAAATTATAGACAAAAGCGTTTATTAATCGGGGCTCTGGCTTACGCTTCTGTTCATATAAACGGTCTGGCTACCACTTACGCTGAAGTAACAATAATATTATTCAGTATACTATTTTGTGATAGTGTATTTCCGTTTGTCCAGTGACAATTTTCGTTAGCCCAGGCACAGAAATGAAATTAAAGGCAGTAGCGTTTATTAATAGGGGCTCTGGCTTACGCTTCTGTTCATATAAACGGCCTGGATACCACTTACGCTGAAGGAACAATAATAATATTCAGTATACTTTTTCTTAATAATGTTTTTTCGTTTGCCCAGTGACAATTTTTGTTTGCCCTGGCACAGAAATGAAATTAAATGCAGAAGCGTTTATTTATCGGGGCTCTGGCTTACGCTTATGTTCATATAATCGGCCTGGCTACCACTTATGCTGAAGCAAGAATAATAATATTCAGCATACTATTTTGTAATAGTGTATTTTCGTTTGCCCAGTGACAATTTTCGTTTGCCCAGGCTCAGAAATGCAATTAAAGGCAGAAGCGTTTATTTACCGGTGCGTCCGACTAACGTTTTTGTTTATATAATCGACCCGGCTACCACTTACACTGAAGGAAAAATTATAATATTCAGTATGCTATTTGTCAATAGTGTAATTTAGTTTGCCCAGTGACAATTTTCGTTTGTCCAGACACAGAAATGCAATTAAATGCAGAAGCGTTTATTTATCGGGGCTCTGGCTTACGCTTATGTTCATATAAACGGCCTGGCGACCACTTACGCTGAAGGATCAATAATAATAATCATTATACTATTTCTTAATAGTGTAGTTTTGTTTGCCCATGGACAATTTTCGTTTGCCCAGGCACAGAAATGAAATTAAAGGCAGAAGCGTTTATTTAACTGTGTCTCCGGGATACGCTTCTGTTAATATAATCGACCCGGTTACCACTTACACTGAAGGAACAATAATAATATTCAGTATGCTATTTCTTAATAGTGTATTTTCGTTTGCCCACAGACAAGTTCGTTTGCCCAGGCAAAGAAATGCAATTAAAGGCAGAAGCGTTTATTTATTGGGGATCTGGCTTACGCTTCTCTTCATATAAACGGCCTGGCTACCACTTACGCTGAAGTAACAATAATAATATTCAGTATACTATTTCTTAATAATGTATTATCGTTTGCCCAGAATCAATTTGCGTTTGCTCAGAAACATAAATTAAATTACAAGCAGAAGCTTTTATTCTTAGTTGGCGCGGAAGGCAAATCCGCGCCTTTTTTCTCCTGCTCTGCTGAGCGTTTGGCTGCACCATCAATTATTATATTGTTCAATCTTGCGATCAAATGTTCAATGTCGCCACCAAGGCGCAGCCCCTAATAGCTTTTTTCCCGCGTGGCCACCCACTATTAAACGCGTACTTTCACCAACCTCACAAGTCGCTCTCTGTGCATGCCAGCACGCCGCTGCACTTGGAAAAATCCAACAAAAGGGCAATAAAATCATTTACAGTGTCTTCCGCGCAAACCGCCGTTCTCACGGGCCCATGCCCGCGCAGAACATTCACCGCCGCTTCCCGGCGTCGCCAGCTGGGGTTTAAGCCCTCATTAGCCTAGGGCTGGGCCACCCCGTCACGCGGGGCCCTCACCCCATCGCTCGCTACCTGACAAGCGACCAAGAAATGTGTACAAACATGTCTGGGAATCGCTTCGGGCCTCCCTCGCAAATATAAGCCCGTTAATGTATCTCGCCCACAAAGAGAGCTTCAGGTGCACTGCCGGCGCGCCGCCCCGCTCCTTGGCCACCTGCAAGCCAGATGTCTCAATTCCCGTTGAAATCTCAAATACAAACGGGCGGCCATCGCGGGCACCCCACGTGCCACCGCCTTTGTTTCCGATCGCCGCCAATGTCACGTGACACTCCTCGCCCCAGGCCCGAAGGCGCATCACGAATAGGAAGCCGATCGCGAGCACTTCAAACTTTCCCGCCTTACCATAGGCCCAAGTCACAGCCACGTGACTCTCCCCTCCGCGGCCTCAATCACGCCCGCAATATAATAAATACTGCGACTTCGCACAGAGAAGGAAACACGAGACAACAGAGAGACAGAGACTAGAGAGAACCGACGAAGAGAACAGACTCAACAGAACAGACTAAACAGAACTTCTCTAACTGCATTGCTCCGAACTTGTTAAACTGACTGACTAGCAAAACTCATCAAGGTCGGCTGTTCCTGCTTCGCCTATCAAGGCGATTAGTACGGCCAAATCAAACCTGCCTCAAATTCGTGCCACTCGCGGGCCGCAGCCCCCACTTGGCCGAATTCACGGCAAACTCCACCACCAGCTCCGGACATCTGAGTCCGCGCCCATGCCAGTTCGCACCACCGAACTGCCTGGAGCCTACCTCAGCCCGGACAGCGACACACTCAGCCGAGTGATTTGGGTTGGTGCCTTCCTTTCTACAAACTGTAAGTAAGCTAAACCCAAGTGTGCTTCAAGAAAGAAGAGCAGTCAGTAACTTTACAAACTTTCAATGGTCCTCCGGCTGATTATAAACCAAAACCAGTTGTACTCGTAATTATTATGCAATTAAATTTATATTCATTCTCATTGCATATTGTCTATCATTCCCCTAAAGGCAAACATTCCTCTGAAACCCGTTCTGATCCCCGTATGTAGTCGCACTCGCAGCACGGCACCTCCCAGTGCTGCAACTGCTACATATATTTTGCATTCTGCATCCTAATAGTGTGTTATCGTTTGCCCAGGATGAATTTGTGTTTGCCCAGAAACAGAAATGAAATTACAAGCAGAAGCGTTTATTCTTAGATAGCCCGGGAAGCGAATCCGCGCCTTTTATCTGGTTCTGCTAATCGTTTCGCTAATGCAACAATTATGATATTTTTCATACTACATCCTAATAGTGTGTTATCGTTTCCCCAGGATTAATTTTCGTTTGCCCAGGCACAGAAATTGAATTAAAGGCACATGCGTCTATTTAACGGGACCTCAGTCTTACGCTTTTGTTTATATAATCGGTCTGACTACCACTTACACTGAAGGAACAATTATAATATTCAGTGTACATTTTCTTAATAGTGTATTTTCGTTACTCAGTGACATTTTTTTCTCAGGCCCAAAAATGGAATTAAAGGCAGAAATTACGCTTTTGTTCATATAATCGGTCTGGGTACCACTTACGCTGAAGGAACAGTAACAACAATTATAATATTCATTATACTATTTCTTAATAGTATATTTTTACTACTATGCCTACATAAATTTAACTTCTGAATTTTCGAAAATTCAGTGTTCAACGAAAATAAAACCTGAGATATTATTAACCGTTCTTTACTTTACTCGAGGGAAAATGCAAACATTTGGAGGCAGTTTTAGTAATGTTTGAAAATGTTAAGACTTCCTGAAATGTATCACAAAAAATCAAAATATTCGTTTCAAATTCGCAGATTCTTGATTTCGGTCAGATTAGCTGAGGAATATCAATTTTGGAAAAGTTTTACTTTCTAATTTTCGCACACTAATGACTGTCATGGTAACATGACGCTCTTGCCGGCATAATATTTATTTATTAAACGGTAACAAAGACAAATATTACTTTGGAGTAATAAATGAATAATTTTCCAATAGGTTTTATTCGATTATGTTTCTACATTCTAGTTTTTACGTACCGGAATGACTAACATGGTAGCACAACCCTCAAGTCACCATAACAATATTTAGTTAATAAAAGGTAACAATCAATTTCATTTTGGGGGAATAAATCAGTAGTATATGAGTACTAAATACTTCAAATGGTTTCATGTCACTGTGCTGTGGTGGTTGTGCTAACTTGACACACCTCGATTGTTATTATTTTGGATTATCGACATTCTACTGAAGTTATAAGTAGAACTGACTTAATTCTCAGACGATGTCCATGGCGCAGAGGGGGAGGACAGACGGATTTCTTCTTGTTCCTCGAGAGCCTTGACGAAATTTGCAACTCGCGTGGGTTGCATATTCCATTATTCACTTCAAACGCACTCAGCCGACGCAAGTAGCCGTCACCGTTCACACGCCTGAAAGGGGCTGGTGGAAGGAGGACCCTGTCGCCTCACAAATATTTATGATCTGTTATTCACCAATGTGTGTAGCTTGTGGTAACATCTGGACGAGGGGCAATTGTTTCCATACTTCCTTTCTATTCGGACGCGGGCGGCTCTTTTATGACACTACCTGGAACGTGACCCAAGCTCTCCCACGCGGAAGCGTCGCCGGCGGTCGGAAGACTCGCTCAGATCAACATGCATTTTCCTATTATATAGTATATATTATAATAGTGTCATTGCGTTACTGTATGAAGGGGGAAAGTATGTAAAACATCCACAGAAATAATCCAGACTCTGTCTGAATTGTTGTATTGGAACTGCATGCATATATTGTATATTATTAATAATTGAAAAAGCATAATCTTTTAAATAAGCGGGTAAATTTTTATAGTTACAGCATTTCTCCATAAATTACTTTTCTTAGGTACATTTGAATATCTCATGTATTTTAATTGTGTTTTAAAAGTTTTTGGGGAAATTCTAGGTCGGTAAACTGGATTGAGAGACAATAATCCGAAACACAGTAAAAAATTAATATCATTATCATATACTCGCCCACGCACAAAGAGACACAACATTATGTTACAATGGATTTGGAGAGTATAAATTATTAATGTTAATTTTCTGTAGCTCTCAAAATATTGTTAATAAAGGATACAGTAAATCATTTTTAATCATAACGTTCGTTAAATCAAAATAGTTTAAATATTAGTTCGTTAATCAATTTTGAGCAGTTTCTGATATAACTCTAAATGGCTGTCTCACCACGGGTACAGACAGCTGGGAGAACAAATAAGGATGTACAAATCATTGCGTCCATAGAGTTTCCTCTCTTTTTTTCTACCCTGATCGCCAAACATATGTTGCGGGCAGTAGATCTCGGTGGCGGATGTAAAGGTTGTGAGGCACGTGAGCTCCTCCTCTGATATAGAAGTACTTTTTGATTTTAGGTTTTATCCTAGGCTGTCTGTTCACTATATTATTAGAAGAATGGTCAAACGTTTCGAAACCTTTTTTCGTTTCTTCTTCTTGAAGGTATACTGAAATATGTACGTTATAAATTATAAAAATTAGTAGTAGCCAGGCCGTATATATGAACATAAGCGTAAGCCAGAGCCCCGATAAATAAACGATTCTGTCTTTAATTGAATTTTTGTGCCTGGGCAAACGAAAATTGTCACTGGGCAAACGAAAATACACTATTGAGAAATAGCATACTGAATATTATAATTGTTCCTTCAGTGTAAGTGGTAGCCGGGTCGATTTTATAAACAAAAACGTTAGTCGGAGGCACCGGTAAATAAACGCTTCTGCATTTAATTTCATTTCTGTGCCTGGGCAAACGAAAATTGTCACTGGACAAACGGAAATACACTATCACGAAATAGTATACTGAATATTTCAAAATCCAAAATTTATTGCTTATTTATCCTTGAAAATAGATTTTATTACATGGGAGTTTTTTTTTCTTTTCTCCCTTTCAAAATTCAAAACTTAAGTAGTATATGATTTAGTGTAGGGATCACAGAATTTTGAAAATGTGCACACAATTCACTTTTCTCCATAGCCCGTCATACGCAGTTTTTTAACTGTTTTTGACGTAAAATAAATAAAAAATAAATAAATATTATTATTGATACTTCAGCGTAAGTGGTAGCCAGACCGTTTATATGAACAGAAGCGTAAGCCAGAGCCCCGATTAATAAACGCTTTTGTCTATAATTTCATTTCTGTGCCTGGGCTAACGAAAATTGTCACTGGGCAAACGAAAATGCACTATTGAGAAATAGCATACCGAATATTATAATTGCTCCTTCAGAGTATGTGGTAGCCGGGTCGATTATATAAACCAAACCTTTAGTCGGAGGCTATGGTAAATAAACGCTTCCTCATTTAATTGCATTTCTGAGTCTGGGCAATCGAAAATTGTCACTGGGCAAACGACAATACACTATTAAGAAATAGTATACTGAAAATTATCATTGTTTCTTTAGGGTAAGTGATAGCCGGGTCGATTATATTAACAAAAGCGTAACTCGGAGACACCGTCAAATAAACGCTTCTGCCTTGAATTCCATTTCTGTACCTGGGCAAACGAAAATATTCTGTGCGTAAACGCAAATACTCTATTAGGAAATAGTAACTTGGGCAAACGATTTACTAAAATATTTAAAATACCTGATTTTTTTGTCAAATTGGATTTGCCACGAAAGTTTTTTTCTTGTAAGTTTTTTGTTTGGGTAGCCAAACGAAAATTTTTTGTTTTTTTCTGTGGGTGGGCAAACGAAAACTTTTGGTGCGCAAACCTGGGCAAACGATGGGCAAACGATATACTAAGTTTGGTTGAAATCCCAGATTTTTTCCGGTCAGCGTGAACTTGGCCCGAAAATTTACTTTGCGTGTAACTCTTTTTTTATGGGGGTGGGCAAATGAAAACTATTGGTGGGCAAACCTGGGCAAACGATATACTAAGTTTGGTGTAAATCCCATATTTTTTTAGCCAGCGTGTAGTTGGCCCGAAAATTTATTTGTGTGTAACTCTTTTTCTGGCGATCTGGACGGCCGAGGTGGGTAAGAGCGAGTACCGACTCAGCGCTTCGGTCCGAAGTGTCGCGGGTTCGAGTCCCGCCTTGGGCATAGTTGTTTGTCCCTTGACTTTGTATGTGTTGTCGCGGAGGGCCTCGCGTTCTGCTGACCCCAGATCAGAGGAGCCCGCAAGTGTGTTGGTGTCTAGTGTATGGTCGAATATGCGTCCCATCGGGACGTAAAGGGTAACCGGCTGTCGGCCGGATAAAAGCCCTAGGAAAAGAAAAGAACTCTTTTTCTGGGGGTAAGCAAACGAAAATTTTTGGTGTGCAAACCTGGGCAAACGATGGGCAAACGAAATACCAAGTTTGGTTGAATTCTCAGATTTTTTCCGGCCAGCGTGTAGTTGGCCCGAAAATTTGTTTTTTGTGTAACTTTCTGGGGGTGGGCAAACAAAAATCTTTGGTGGCCAAGCTGGGCAAACGATGGGCAAACGATATACCAAGTTTGGTTGAAATCGCAGATTTTTTCCGGCCAACTTCACGGAGGCCTGAAAAGCCAGTGTCGAAAATCCTGCCGCCGTTAGGACTCGAACCTAGGACCTCCCGGTCAGAGGCGCTGCAGTGACATCAGATGATGCACTGAGCTACCGCTCCCGGTTTTACCTCGGTGATAATTATTAAATTATATTATAAATATATAACTATTTCTATTAAATTGATACATAATTTGGAGCGCGTTCCGGGATCTAAAATTTTACAAATCAACACTGATCTTACGTGAAATGCATGCATATTTTATGAATTTGTGTAATTTTCTTTCTTTCTTTGGGTGCAATTGTTTTGTTATTTGCATAATCACGGCTGTCGCCTTTCTTTTGTAATGGAATAAACAAGGAGTTTCCAATCTGTTGATCACTATTTTCTTTTTCAGATCAAATTGCATAATTGTTTTAGTTTCCCTATGATTTCTTCCCCTGTGTCTTTGAGTAGATCGATTAGGATATTATTTACACCCGGGGACTTCCCATTTTTCAGTTGTTTTGTCGCCCAATGCATTTTCTCTACAATCATCTTCGCAATCATCAATGTTTATCCACTCGTGTACTTGAAAGTCCTTCTCATATAACTACTTTGTGTATTCTTCCCATCTTTTCATGTGTCTTCTTTTTTTGTAATTATTTTGCCGTTCTCATCCTGTTCCCAGGGACCGAGTAGCGAAATAATAGCGATAAAGGTATTTATGCCGGCATAAAATACCTTTACCTCTATTATACTTTTATTCAAAATACCTTTAAAAATATCGGTGTAAGACGTCAAATACCGGCATTTTTAGAGGTATTTTACCCGTTATCCGATGTCTATACCGGTAAAATACTTTTATTTAAAGGTATATCGATATTCTCCCATCAAAATACCGGTATTTTCACAAGAAAATGGCGGTATTTCAGTAGAATCATACAGATTGGGGTAAATTCATTGTGTTTTTCTTTCGCTGAGATGGCTCAGAGGAACAACTATTGACACGGCAGAGTTTCTGACCGAGAGGTCCTAGGGTTCGAGTTCCTGCGGGTTTTCCTCAAGAGAAACAATTAGCAGCTTTTCCAGGTATTTTGTCTAATCCTCACTTGCAATATTAAAACAGTAACGGTTCAATTATATGAAATTTTTACAACTTCATAGTACAGGGAATCAGTCAGTTATCTACTGACCACGAAATATACATGAAATTGTATTTTCTCTATGTGAAACATTTTGCTTTAATATCGCTATTTACTGTTCAGTTAAAGGAACATATTATCTACATATCATATTAGATTACAAAAACGAATTGTACGAATAATAACCAAATCCCACCCACGTGATTCATGTAAGCCTCTCTTCATTAATCTAGGAATTCTACCATTACCGTGTCTTTTTATTTACGAATCAGTGGTTTTTGTAAAAATGACTTGCTTAAGGGCGGGAATATTTTTTCAGAAAATGCCGAAGTCTATTACTATAACACTCGACGTAGAAATCATATTCATCAGGTGACAGTATCAACAGCTCATTACAAAAATTCACATACAATACATGTACATTATTTTACAACACTTTGCCAGATGACATTAAACGATTAAATTCAATAGAAAAGTTTAAATCCCAAGTGAAATCGTTTCTGCTGCATAACTGTTTCTATACAATTAGAGACTATACTGAGCATCACAAGAAAAGTAACATTAATTTTAACAATGATACATAATGCATTAATTACCATTTGGACTGTATAAATGAGTATAAAGAACCTGTAACAACTATTGTAACACAGCTTCCGGGTCAATGACCCCCATCTCGATCAGGTTTTTCGTCCAGTTTCCCTGATCCATTGAGCAAATGCTGAGATGGCCCCTTTGTTTTGCTTCTGGACATAAATGTAACTTCATTTTCTCTGCACGTCTTCTAGAATTCAGTGGGAAATACAATTATTCAAATTATCGTTTCCATGTTGTCGCGGCAGGAAGTAATAAGAGCCAAAATTTATTGCTTATTTATCCTTGAAAATAGATTTTATTACATGGGAGTTTTTTTGTTTTTTTTTCTCCCTTTCAAAATTCACAATTTA